>JALIZH010022155.1:0-48217 GCA_030522465.1 Rhipicephalus appendiculatus | reverse complement strand
ATTTATTAAAAAGTCAAATGTAACGTTAATGTAACGATACGTTCCAATTTATGAAATGTAACTGTAACGAGTTCCTTTGGCAGTTAAGGAACTTGTAACGGGAACTCGTTCCAAAATTGGGACGGAACGAGGAACGAGCTTTCGTTCCTGTTTTAGAGGAACGTGTACAACACTGCTCTTAATAAGCTTGGCTGTTCGCGTCCTGCGTATATTCTTAGCAAAATAATCTACTACGATCGCGAACCTTCTCGAACATTCAGGCGCGGTCTGCGCCGAGCATTGCTGACAGTCTTTGTGGGTGTACACCGAATACGACAAAATTCAAACAAGGAACGCGCGTGGCAATATAGTGGCCCTTTCGTGGCAGCGGACACGGAGCTCGCTAGTGATCTTCCGGTAATCTTTCGGGCTTGCCTATGCTGGCGGCATTTTGTACCCGTAGTTCCCAGCAGTCACATCGAATGCGTCAGTTGTAGCGAAGGGTTGCTGATAGACGTCAGACTCTGGAGTTTTGCAGGCACTTAGCGCCACCTGTCCGAGCAGTTTTGGGTAGTGCAAAGTCCGGCTCCCATGCACAGTTTCTGTGCAACCAGGTGCAAATAGCGAGTTCGAAAGAACGATTAACCCAAATATTTAGTGTGTTGGCGCGTTGAACACTCAGAAAAAGAGCTACGAATTTGTCTCCGCCAGTCGGACGCGCAACCGAACCCCCCATGAAGTGCGTGCCAGAACGACGACGAAAACAAGAACAGACGCAACAGCTCCGCGCGCTTCAGTCGATGCTACTGTTACGTTGTGAATTGCCACGGACGTAAACGACTTCAGTTTTACCGATTTCCGTAGCTGTTGCATGAAGCAGAACAGCGAGATCTCTGGATACGGGCCGTTGCGAACGTGTTGGGTAAGCGAATTACTCGCGTTCTACACAGCCGGTCGCATGGGAAAGTGTGATAATGTGGGTCTCATGTTAGTGTTTTGAGTAGCCTTGACGTAGAACCGTGGTAACCTTGACTATGAAGCTCAGCAGAGCCTGAGACCGCGGAGCGCGCCGTGCAGCAGTTAAATGCAGACTGGTCACGTGAAGCGCGCGATAAACATCGCACTCCGCGACCACCCATAATCTGAACTGGTCGTCATCACACTGCATCGCGCACGTACGCATTGAAGGTTCAAAGTTCCGGCTTTAACTAGCAAATGCTAACACGTGCGTCATACAAGTAAATCGCAAAATGTTGGTCGTGACCACCGTCAGGTTTTTCTTGCCCGTAGTTTCCGCGATTGCCGGAGCCATCTCGGAGGCCACGGTTTTGCCTTTCGTTGTACACCGAGAAAGTGGACACTCACGTATCCCCATTTGTAGTATATACAAACGGAAGACAACCGTCAACAGTACATTCGAGGATGCGTAATAACACAGTTCAACTCACAGGAAGCGAGAGATGGATGGAGAATGCAACTGCAAAGGCGAAAATTGCCGCGAACATTCGTGCCTGATAAAGCGAGCTTTGTACCACTGATCGTAAGAAACATTGCTCGTGTAGGTACTTCATCGCTTTGACATTTTGTATATGCCCAAATTTCTCGTAGAAGGCATTTGACTCAGTGGAGACATCAGTAGTCATGCAGGCACTGTGGAATCAGGGCATCGACGAAGCCTATATAAACATAATGGAAGAAATCTACAGCGGATCCACAGCCACTATAGTCCTCCATAAAGAAAGCGGCAGAATACCAATAAAGAAGGGCGTACGGCAGGGAGACACGATCTCTCCAATGCTATTCACCGCGTGTTTACAGGAGGTTTTCAGAGCCCTAGATTGGGAAGAGTTAGGGATAAGAGTTAATGGAGAGTATCTCAGTAATCTGCGATTCACTGATGACATTGCATTGATGAGTAACGCGGGAGACGAATTACAGCTTATGATTACTGAACTGGATACGGAAAGTAGAAGAGTAGGTTTGAAAATTAATATGCATAAAACTAAAGTAATGTGGAACAATGTCGGCAGAGAACAGCGCTTTGCGATAGGTGGCGAGACACTGGAAGTTGTAAAGGAGTACGTCTACTTAGGACAGGTAGTAACCGCGGAGCCGAACCATGAGAGTGAAATAACTAGAAGAATAAGGATGGGATGGGGCTCATTCGGCAAGCATTATCAATCATGAATGGTAGTCTACCACTATCCCTCATGGGGAAGGTATATAACAGCTGCATCTTACCGGTACTTACCTACGGAGCAGAAACCTGGAGACTTACAAAGAGGGGTCAACTTAAACTGAGGACGACGCAGCGAGCGATGGAAAGGAAAATGATAGGTGTAACCTTAAGAGACAGGAAGAGAGCAGAGTGGGTCAGGAAACAAACGGGGGTTAAGGATATCATAGTTGAAATCAAGAAGAAGAAATGGATATGGGCCGGGCACGTAGCACGGCGGCAGGATAACCGCTGGTCATTAAAAGTAACTGACTGGATTCCAAGAGATGGCAAACGCGTGAGGGGGAGACAGAAAATTAGGTGGGTAGATGAGATTAAGAAGTTTGCAGGTTGATTGGCGAAATATGGGAGAGGTCTTTGCCCTGCAGTGGGCGTAGACAGGCTGATGATGATGATATGCCCAAATTTACCGCATTTAGGCGTTACAGGACACACGTCGGAGCGCCTCGAACTTGATGTCATGCGATGATCGCTTGCGAGTTGCAGCACGCCGAAATAACTGAAACATCTTTTGGACTGTAGCCGCAGTTCACTTTGATGAGCTTCCAACTTTTCTGAACCGAGGGTGGATTGACGGAAGAAGCTTTCCAGGTCCTTGATTTTAGAAGCGAAGCAGCTCTTTGACTAGGCTGTGTAACGCTGTCCCTCCGTCCGTACGAACGCGCCGCAACGCGCTCCCCTCGCCGCAGGTGTTGGAGTGGTGCCAAGTAGGTCACGCCGCAGCTGCGCGTTGACGTCACGCTCCCCTCGCAGTGCGCGCTGACGTCACTCTCTCCCTCGCCTGCCGCGCGCTCGCCGCAGCGCCCGCAGCTGCCGCCTGACGCGCGCCTAACGTACGCGTTGAAACATGTCTGTACGTGTCACCTCTCTCTCGCTTCACCCTCTCCACCGCTCCAATGCGCAACGCTGCTGCTTAGCATCCCATCAGGGTTCCCTTTGGGAAGATGGTGTAAATTTTTAGGAAACAGCACTCAACACGAGCGAAAGAGGGGGGGGTTCTATAGTGGCCTATGCACATTCGCTTGTGGAGGGCTCTCTTTGCACTGTTATGGCCAGAGCGGCGATGAGAGCGTTCGTGACGGCGTTTTTCGCAGCGCCGCCTGGGCAGAGTCTGACGTCTATAGTCAAAATCAATAGTCGTCGGTTTTGGGGAGATGGGTGACAAAGCTTCAACTTCGGTGCATCCGTGCCAAGAGGGGCCATGAGGGCTGTATAGCAATCCACACCATGCAAAAGGTATTTCTTAAGTGGATCATGAGCCACCCCTCGGGCTTGGTAAAAAAATACGTACGACGACTAGCAAAACTGCGAGTCGGTCTAGGTGGAAAATATTCATTTTGTGTTGCTCCTCTTTGGCCCCGCGTTCTTGCGCACGTTCCCCTAAGTCGAAAAGGAAATGCTGCTGTGGACAGTTCACCCGAGTTTTGTAGTCGTGCACGGCAAGTTGTGTTTGCAATAGGAGTGCGAAGTTGCCACTTTCTCAAGCGCCCTTTTGTTATACAGACGCTCACCTATCCCTCGCTTCAGAGCTGCTGCCACCGGTTTTATAACGCCCCAAAACAGATTTCCGCAATTGGTTGATAGCTGACATAAATTAGATGCGACTTATGGATCACATGTGCTTCTTGCCGCGGGGTGTCGCCACGTGCCGGCGCTGCGCAACAAGAGCGCGCACAGCGATCGTGCCTCATTACACTCAATGTCATTACGCGCGTGGTGTAGCTTCTTTCCCCATGTCATCCGTCCCTGTGTAGTTACCGTCACACTCATCTGGAAGAGAGGAAGCGCTAGAAGGCGTAATAGACTCGAGAAACTTCGCAGCAATCGATTCGTGCGGCAATAAATTCCAATACTGAGATCATTCGATGATTACATTGAAAAGTACGTCTTGACCGCTTTAAAGCGTTCGATGAGTCTCTGTAACGTAGCATATTCTTGCAGTATTCGACAATTTTTCAGCAACAAATTCAGGAGTCAGGAACCAGTGACACTGAGATGATTCAGTGATTACTTCGAAAAGTGTTTGAGGGCTCTTCGAACATCCCAAAAAGCTGAAACCATGAAGAAGGCAGTTTTTCGCTTGCGCCTTTCGATTAATTCCTTTGACCGATGAATCAAGCATCCTTTTTAATGGTTACTTCCGACAGTGCCAAGTGAAAGCACAGTGTCATTCGCAATAGTGTATTGGTTCACCCTTTGCATCCATGGTATGGCCGGGCTTACAATCGCATGATGGAGGGCAACCTTGTCCGTACGAATCACACTGGAATAAAGAGATGAAAGTGGATGTTATTTATTCGAATCTATGATAATGACGCATCAGTGTCTAGAGCGGTAATCTCTGTATATATATATATATATATATATATATATATATATATGAGAACCAACACACCCTGATGCCAAGGAATGTGTAGGGGATGTTATTAGAAGTAATTGTAATGTAAATGTGAACAAAGAAAAGTGCACGAAAAGATAACTTGCCGCCGCCAGGGACCGCACCTGCGACCTTCGAATAACGCGTCCGATACTCTACCACTGAGCTATATTAACGCATGAGCATCGTTGTTGCCTGTAGCAACTCATGTGTTGCGCTGCAAGAAATATGGATGAAGGTCCAATTCCAGGCAAGGAAAAAGAAAAAAATTAGGAGGGAGCGTGGCGCAATGCCAAAGAAAGAAAGAAAGAAAAGAACAAAAAGAAAGGAAGAAAGAGAAGAAGAACAAAAGAAAGAAAGAAAGAAAGAAAGAAAGAAAGAAAGAAAGAAAGAAAGAAAGAAAGAAAGAAAGAAAGAAAGAAAGAAAGAAAGAAAGAAAGAAAGAAAGAAAGAAAGAAAGAAAGAAAGTATGCCAGGCACGCATATATGAAACTTCGGCTGCCGCCATTTTCTCAACAGGACGAAGGCTCCTCATTTTTTTAAGACGAAAGTGTTTTATGCCGGTGTCCACCACGGCTCCGCTGACGTATTTGCGTCAAGGATATGACGTTGTATTACATAAAATAACCGATGGCAACGAAAAAAAAAGAAGAAAAAATTCTGTCGAAGGGATTCAAACCTACGACCCCCTCGCTCCACAGCGCACGTCTCGAAATCGACTCGGCCACAGAGCACACGTTCTCGAGCGTACTAACTGCGAGCTATTTATATACACCGTTTACCGTTTGTGGTACTCGGAGCTCGGTGGCATCAGCACGTTCTAGTTATCGCTAGCGAAATGGCGCGAAGAGCGCGGAGGGTGCGCTTTAAAGGGGCCCTGCAACACTTTTTGTGCACGGTCAGAAAACGCTGCCGATCGGTGGTCGAGACTTCCGTGAACACGCGAGCCAAATAATATAACGCAGAACGTGGCGTAAAATTTACAATACATTCGCGAAGTCAGCTAAAAATTGTTTTCTCATCTCTCGACAAATGATGCTCCATACTCAAAAATCACTACGTCACAGGCCAGTATTACGCCATTGGCTGATTTGAGCATGACGCGCTCGGGGAGTTACTGGGGCCGCCGCGGGAGGCCGCGACTTGTGCACGCGTGCGTGCGCGATCGCACCGAAGAGCCGTTCGTTCAAAGAAAAAAAATTGGGGGGACCCTTAAGCTTCGCCTTTATGAGTTGAACGCGATAGCGATATCCTGTCCAATATCCTATCACGCGCGCCTCATGACCTGCGGCCTCCCGCGGTGGCCCCAGGAACTCCCCGAGCGCGCCATGCTCAAATCAGCCATTGGCGATACTTGGGCCTGTGACGCAGTGATTTTTTGAGTATGTGGCATCACTTATCGAGAGAAGAGAAAGCAATTTTAGCTGACTGAGAATTTATTCTAAATTCCAGGCCGCGTGCTGCGCTATAATATTTGGCTCGCGTGTTCTCGGAAGCCTCGACTGCCGACCGGCAGCGTTTTCTGACCATGCACAAAAAGTGTTGCAGGGCCCCTTTAAGATTTTACAGGGCCCTTTTTTGGTTTAGCACATGTTATGCTAACATGTGCACATATTGTGCACATGTTGTGCAAATGTTGCTTTTCGCGTGGTGGGCCTCGCGCCCGATAGTGCAGCCCGGGGCAGGGAGTTTACAATTAAGTATAAAAGACAGCTAGAAATCGCTCGCCCTTGTCTGGACAAATGGCGCCGTGTATATACCTAAAATCAACTGAAAAAGATGAAAAATTTGTGAACGCAGGGGCGTTGCTGTACCCGACGTTTCGACAACCCGGACTTGTCGTCTTCAAGGCGCATTTGCAGCCTTAAAGAAGACAAGTCTGCCTGTCGAAACGTTGCCTCCGAGGGACACTGCGTGCTCAAGTATTATTCATCTCTAAAAGTTTCCATCTTCTTCTAAACTGATTAAAAAAAATTAACTGGGCCATATACCCGAAACACACGGCCGTACATTGATTCGAACATCGTGAGCTGCGTAGTTACCGCGGCCGCCGCGGTTTACCTCGACATGCCTGCGCCGTATAAAGTGCGTCGATGCCAGCGCCGCACATCGATGTGCCCGCCTTCTCGGCTACAGGGTGGGGACACAGTTTTTGTCTGCGCCATCTTGGTTCGAACGTTGCCGTTCGCTGGCACTGCTCAGTATGCAGCAATATAGCGCTTTCAGGGAAATGCGCGGATATTGGGCTGAGTTTATCCTTTCTGGCTGTAGGGCTTGCGCATAATATTTGGTTACCCGTAGGCAAGACTTTTATTATTAAATGCGAAGTACTTCTTCGTGAATCAAGCTCATTTCGTGTCTCTATATTCGTCTATTTATCCATATAGCCGCCTACGTCTTTGTACTCTTCCTACCGTGCCATTATAATGATGTACATCAAAATTGGCATGGCATGACCATAGCGTAAGATGATGAGAAATGGCTGGTTATAACATGAAAACAATCTCACGCTTGTCATGTAGTGTGTCACAATATACCCGATCAGCTCCTTATGCTTTAGCGACGGTTTAATTATTTGGAAACTACCGTAATTGGCATAAAATGATATTAGCTTATGACAAATGGAGATCAGAGGTCATTACATGAAAACCATGTCATGTACGTCGTTATATAAATGACACGGTCTTGGCGCTCTTGCGGCGATTCTATTAATTTGGTATCCGAAATTCGGAGGACATGAAATCAGTGTATGACAAACACAAAGGACAGTTCATAATATGAACACCACGTCGTGTACGTGTTGATACACGTTACACGATCTTCACTGTCCCGCGGTCATTTCATTAGCTTGTCAGATACCGCTATCGGCATACCATGACATGAGCTTATCATGATTGTAAATTACAGGTCATAACGTAAAACCTATGTCAAGGTAAATGTAACTGGTAGCGAAGCTTCCATAGAAGCCCATACGTTCAGAAAATGGCGTCTTATCAACTGCTCATGAGGCTTAGCGCCATCTGTGTGAGGAGGGAACACTTCCGGCGGAACAAAAAATAAAGCAGATGTGACGCAATAGCTGGTGAACAAGTGACGTCATTTTGTGGGCACTAGCGCGAAATTTGATGGCAAATTAGTTTTCGTAGGCCCCTGATTGCTAAGGACTCGCGCTAAGACGATCACCGGCGAGTCCTTCACGAATGCGCTTCAAGTCAACGCCACACAAACTAATATCGACTCATGACTATATAGTGATGTTTAAGTGTACTACCGTTCAATTTGCCTCGGTTTCGCTAGGAAACTTATTCTTAGAACTTTTATTCGGCGTTCGCGGCATTTTCCACAGATGGCTGGTACTTTTCATATCTTCAGCGTTGCTTGTTTACTTCGCACATACGTAGGTTCCTTGGTGTACACATTGCTTGTGTTCTTCAGTTCTGACAAGAAAAAATGACGCTGAGTCCCGCCAAAATTATGACACTTCAGTTTTATTCAATGGTCACAATAACTCAATTTTATTACACTGCACACAATGAGCATCAAGTGAATAAGCACAAAAGTGTGCGGACACTACGTGCCATTTGCTTTGCCTCATGCTCCGATAAATTGCCGTTACGTATGCGAATGCAGGTATGCGAATTGTAGCCCGATAGGTAACTTAGCGATCTGCTCACCGTTAGCACGAATAACCGTAGGCACTGCGTGTTCAAGAAGAAAGCCGGGCCGCAGGAATATACTGATGCATGAAAGTCCAGTGAGCACAGTCCTCTTAACCGTTGCCCTTGTTTCTTATCTTGAAGACATGGGTAGCCAGGCATACGTGTGTTGCTACTGCATCTTTGCACAGCACATCCTTTCCGCAGGTACCAAGGCAAGCACTCGACGTTAAATGTTATCCGTATCGTCCCGCTGCCTGTTGGACACTGTACTCACGACGTTCACCAATTAACGATGCAACGCACGTCAACCCTTGGCTCACAGCAGAACTTGAATTTTCACCAAAATAATTCAGAGAACACAAGCAAGCGCGGAACACTAAAACACGTGAGGGGGGTGTGTCATCACAGACGGATTTTACGAGCGCGCGTTTCCATGCAGCGCAAGGGCTGCACTGAGTAATAAATGGTGTGCGCAGAGGGCGCTATGAAAAAGATTTTTCGTAATAATAAAACCCTGTCATAAATTATTTGCTGATTGCACCTACATAATATTGTTGGGGAAATAAATGTCATTAGTAAAACATAACGATTGCTTCGCCTTTGAATAAAACTTCATTTCTCGCTATTAGTGTTTGTTCCCTCCAAACATAGTCGCGCTGTAATCGCAGCTCCCATAACTCCCCATGCTGCTGTCGCTGGCAATAGTTTCTGAACCGCTTTTCGCCCGAAGTTTCGCGACCTATTTGGATAGACCTTGCCTATGTCATGTATGTCACGTGATACACGACATGGTATTGGTGCGCTCGAGGCGGTTTCGATAACTTCGGGAAAAGCCTAGACGCTCAAGCACTACTGGCAGAAAAAAGAAGCACAAGAAAACAAAACAGCGTCTTTTACTTCTTTCTTCTGGTGGTGCTTAGGGGTCTAGGTT
Source organism: Rhipicephalus appendiculatus (assembly GCA_030522465.1). Classification (NCBI taxonomy): domain Eukaryota; kingdom Metazoa; phylum Arthropoda; class Arachnida; order Ixodida; family Ixodidae; genus Rhipicephalus; species Rhipicephalus appendiculatus. The sequence continues at coordinate 39,035 of JALIZH010022155.1, read as the reverse complement.
TTTGTCGATGTTATATCAGAACTATCCAGATTACAAGTTCTGCTAAATTAGTTTCATTTGGTTGGTAAATGCCCAAATTGCCATGACATGAAAAGAGCGTTAGATGAAGACAAATGACTGATTATAACAGGAAAGTTATGCCGTGCATGCGTCATGTGCGTGATGATATACGTGACGTGGTCTTCGTGTATCGCAGCCGCCTCATTCACTTGACGTACTCCGCAACTTTATGGCGTAAATTGTTATTGACAAACACATTTACAGGTGATGGCATGTACAGCCGCCCATGTATTTTAACCTGAACACGCGAGCGTCGACCGCCCAGTCAATAAGCGCCGTATAACGAAGCACAGCGGCGAAATGAACGCGAATACGCGTATCTGCCTGATGAACAGTCCCGAGCAGCTGCCTTCTGCCAGGCTGTTCCAGGAACCGCACGCCGGGACGCCGGGAATCGGCGCTTATTGACTCGGTGGTCGAAGCTCGCGCGTTCAGGTTAAAAAAATGGGCGGCTGTACATGATACCATGCACTTCATGATAACATCACCAACGCGATCTTGGTGCTTTCGCGGACATTTCATTACATTGATGTAAATCAAGTTAGCTTGGCGGGACGCTGAATATTGCCACGCATGTGCAAGGACAGCTTAAAACACTGCTCCTGCAATACAAGGACTGCTTTTCATCGTCGTCAAGAATTCGGCAGACACCGGTTGCAAAACATCTCATCATAACAGAGGAAACTGCCAGACCACTCCGTCAGAGCGCGTACAGTTTCGACGCGAGAGTGCGAGGCCGTAAAGAAACAAGTCGACGAAATGCTACAAGATGACATCATCCAGCCATCGAAGAGCCCGTGGGCATCACCCGTGGTGTTAGTCAAGAATAAGAATGGAAACATACCTTTCTGCGCAGATTATCGCCGCCTGAACAAAATCGCGAAGAAGGACGTATACCCTCTGACGGATAGACGACACCCTGGATCGACTCCACAACGCGAGGCACTTTTCGTCGATGGACCTGAAGACCAGCTATTGGCAAATCGAAGTCGACGAGAGGGAACGGGAAAAAGACCGCCGTTATAACCCCAGACGGCCTGTTCGAGTTCAAGGTCATGCCCTTCGGTCTTTGCTCGGCACCTGCGGCTTTCCAACGCCTTATGGATACAGTACTGGCAGGACTGAAATGGCAGACTTGCCCGGTGTACCTGGACGACGTCACGGTGCTTGCTTCAAAAGCTCCAGACTCACCCTGAAGCCAGAAAAGTGATGCTTCGCACACGAGGAGCGCCTGTTTTTGGGTCACGTGATAAGCAAATCCGGAGTACGCCCCGACCCGCGAAAGACAGCCGCCATCGCTAAATTCCCGCCACCCGCCGACAAGAAGGCCGTACGCCGATTTATCGGCTTGTACACCTATTACAATCGCTTCGTCAAGAACATTTTTAAAGGATCGCCGAGCCACTTACGCAGCTCACAAAGACCAACGTCAAATACAGGTGGGAAACGGCGCAAGTTAAAGCATTTCAAGAACTGAAACGACGCCTGCAGACGTCTCCGATACTTGCGCATTTCAACCAATACGCCGATACGAAAATCCACACCGACGCAAGCAGCGTAGGACTCGGTGCCGTTCTTGTGCAGAATGCCAATGGACAGCAAAGGGTTATCAGTTTGCTAGGCGGTCGCAATCCAATGAAGAAGGAAACTATTCCACAACAGAAAACGAGTGCCTTGCCATCATCTGGGCTACGTCAACGTTTCGCCCCTACCTCTACGGAAGGCCCTTCAAAGTTGTGAGCGACAACCATGCCTTGTTCTGGTTAGCTAACTTGAAGGACCCTTCAGGTCGTCTCGCACGATGGAGTCTGAGACTTCAAGAGTTTGATAGTACCGTCGTTTACAAGACCGAACGAAAACACTCGGACGCCGACTGCCTTTCTCGAGCCCCCCGTCGAACCGCCACCACAGGACGACCAGGACGATGACTGCTTCTTGGGAACCATAAGTGCCGACGACTTCGCGGAAAGACAGCTAGCTGACCCAGAACTTAGGGGCTTAGTAGAATACCCAGGGCAGGACCGCCGTTGTTCAGAAAGTATTCAAGCGGGCACTTTCGTCGTTTTCCTTGCGAAACGGCCTTCTCCAAAAGAAGAACTTCTCGCCGCTTCGAGCCAAGTACCTTCTCTTAGTTCCTTCAGCATTGCGACCAGAAGTCCTCCAGGCCCAGCACGACGACCCGACGGCAGGACATGTCGGTGTTTCGCGCACTGTCGCAAGAATACAGGAAAAGTGCTACTGGCCTCGTCTTGCCGCCGACGTCGCTCGCTACGTAAAGACATGCCGAGACTGTCAGCGAAGCAAGGCACCGCCAACAAGACCGGCAAGATTTCTTCAGGCGATCGAGCCACCTCGGCAACCGTTTCAGCTGATCAAGATGGACATACTGGGACCGTTTCAACGTCAACTTGCGGAAATAACTGGATCGTCATAGCTGCCGGCTACCTCTCCCGCTACACCGAAACACGGGCCCCTGCCAAAAGGCAGTGCCGCCGAGGTAGCCAAGTTCTTCGTTGAAAATATCGCCCTGCGTCATGGCGCCCCAGAGGTTCTCACCACCGACAGAGGTACTGCCTTTACTGCGGACCTAATTCAGGCGATTCTGAGATACAGCCACACAACTCACCGCCGGACCACCGCCTACCACCCACAGACCAATGGCTTCACTGAGCGTCAAAACAATATCATCGCCGGCATGCTTGCCATGTATGTCGACGTCGAACACAAGACCTGGGACGCCATCCTTCCGTATGTCACCTTCGCATACACCACGGCCGTGCAAGAAAGGAGGCAGACGACACAATAAAAGTTGGTCTGCGGACGAAGCCCGGGATCGACGCTCGACGCCATGTTAGCAAACGTCACCGACCTGGAAAACATCGACGTCACCGCGTCCCTAGAGCCCACCGAAGAAGCCCGACAAGCCGCCTTGTGTGCGCATCTAGTGCCAGCAAAAGACTGACAGCCGTCGCTACAACTTCCGACGTCGCCATGTAGAATAACAGCCCGGTGACCGTGTGGGGGTCGGTACACCAATACGTCGGCGTGGTCTGTGTGAAAAACTTTTTCGGCGATGCTACGGGCCATACAAAGTGCTTCGACGTCTAGGCGCTCTAGACTACGAGGTTGTTCCGGACGGCATTACGAACTCTCAACGGCCCCGTGCGCAACCTGAAGTCGTCCATGTCGTGTGCCTCAAGCCGTATTACGCGCGTCAGCGAATCTGAGGACCTTACTTTTTTTTCTTTATTAAAGACGATAGTCTTTCTTGGGATACCCAAACGGAGAAATTTTGGTCTGTCTGTCTGTTTCTCTGTTTGTCGGCACGTCGCACGATTCAGCTAGCTGGCCAAAGTTTAACCCCCTGCCTTACGACCTCCAATCATGACCAAGAAGCATGTGTTCATACGGGTGAGCGTGGGCAATTAAAAATCAAATATTACGCATACCTGAGGCACAACATCAATACCTTAGTACTATTCACAGTGTTCCTTTAAAACAAAATCTATAGATACGTAATTATAAAGATCCTAGTGTTTATTACGCGGCGCTGCTGTGTACAAAACAAGTCTCCGCCCAGTGATTTAACTTCGACGCTGTGGCTGGCTGTGGTGCTGCCACCTGGCAGCAGCATTGTTCAACACAAGCCGATGTTCCCCGGTAGCGCTGTAGATGGCGTCCTCTTCTGTTTTATCAATGCCAGCCAGATGCGGCTGATTCATCGTAGAAGAGCGCTGTCTCAGGCAAGGCAAAAACATATATGGCCGCTTGATGAAATACGACCCACTCTACAAGACATGATCAGAGAACGCAGAGAAAAGACCGACGACCAAATTTCAGCGGAGAAACGCCGGCGTCCGTCTAAGCGCGCCCGGAAAACGTCCGAAAAACGAGCCCAGCGGCTCGCCCAGCTATTAAATTGTGGTACTCATGCCGCTCATGCAGTGCAGTCGGCACAAGACTATCGTCTTTCGACGACATTTGCAGCGAAGCACGCAGATACGCGGCCAATTTTTTATTTTACTTTCTTGCTGGTATTTATTGGTGATTGTACTTTCTTGCTTTATTATTGTACTTTCATCATCTGTTAAAGGATCGGGATGACGCCTTTTCAGAAGGGGGGGCAATGCCGCACCCACTCGTTTCTTTCTGGTTTCATGTCACCACCCCATTGCAATGTAGCTGATGCCTTGCGCAGAGCGTGCCCGAATGGCTATAGGAACTATCTTGATAATCTTTGAACCTTCCGATGTGATTACGTGCTCAACGCGAACATTATAGTTAGTTATGGAACTTACGCGACCGCAAGCGATAACGCTGGAACCTTCGACGATACACGTATAAAAGCCAACGCGCTTGACCACTTGTCAGTTTTATAGACGGCCGACGCACCGTTCGCCACTATCAGTGTACGTACAACGTGCATTGCTCGCTTGCAGGTTAGCTTTGTTTACCGGCCACAAGTTCGGCCAAATAAAGAGTTACGTGTTTCCGAGTACTGCTGGAGTCTCCCGCCCCGTCACGATCACGTGACAATATAGCAAATCAGTTTTGCGAAATCCCGCAAAGTAAAGGAGGTGTTATCAAAGGTACGATTGGCGCCCTTCTATCTGTAGTACAAGACCAGAAAGCAAGGTTGCCGTTTGGTATATTTGAAAAGGAGCCAAAAACTCAAGCTAAAAGTAGCCAAAGTAGCCATGCTATTTAATTTTAGCGCCATATTTGCAGCCAAAGAGATAAAACAAGTGATATCATGTATAGGCTGTGTTCAGATAAGAACGTCGGTGCATGTCCGCCGACCCCTTTAATTTCGCCGAAAAAAAATATATTTTGTTTTCCGAGTCCCCAGGACCACAAAACCACTTTTGGTTTCGCGAGAAAAAATTTCACCTTCTTTAAAAAAAATTCACAAGTCTCCACTGAGCCGCCACCGCCTCTTTCGGATTTCGCGGAAATGGGATTTCGATGAGACTCTACAAAAACACTATTGTAGCTGTAGGTCCGAAAAAATTTCTCCACATACTACGGATACTTTTTGTTGAGAACAAATTATTACTTTGCCGTTTTGATGTTGTTCTGTTAAGGAAAAAAATCGCGAATTCGACACAACGCTCGATAATGCTCACATTTAAGATTTTTTTCCTCCGCAAGTATAAACTCTAGACTTCTCAAAGTTTTTAAAAACATTGCCATATGTTTGATGAACAAGTGTGTTGAACGAAATACCTGAGAGTGGCTTCAAACGTTAACCAGAAATGTTCAACTGAGGACATGTCTCTCAAAATGCAATATTTTGAAGATCATTTAAAAAAAAACACCATCTTCGATTTTCTTTAAACTCTCCAGAATTAAAGCCAAGCACGTGTTCTAACTTAATCTGTAAAAAGATGTTGCATTATTTTTGTGAGGTCGGAACTACGAAGCACGAAAAGTGGCCAAATTGACGTATAGTGAGTAACCACAACATTGAGCGAGCATGGAGCAATAGTTGCCATTATCATTATTTTTAGGCCCTGAATGTCATCTGTTGCGCTTCAGGGACAACAGCTTGACAGATAAAACCAAAGAGTTGCCTTAAAGTGCAAATTTGTTCATTTGCGTGCGTGCACGCGTCGCAGTTTTGGTCCTGGCGTAAGGACTAACCGCAAGATTTCCAGAAATGTAGTCAAGTCGAGCTCTCGGAAGGAACTGTTTGTTTACCCCTATTGTATACACAGGGATTTATAGTCACAAGTCATAGTCAGACAAGTTAGACAGTCACAAACGTCACTGAAGCACTTGTGCGTATCTTGCTCCTGCTGAAGCAACCTTGTGCACACAACCCATTTCGGCCTCAAGGAGGAGAACTTCGTGAGCTCGATCCCTGCGTCAGGGTGAGCCGCTGTAGATGAAATGTTTCCCGAATGGACCTGGTCATCAGCCGTTTTGAAACGTACTCTTTTTGTCCTCTAGAACTAACTGCAATGAAATCTTTCTTGTTTGGGCTTTGTTGGGTGGAGTTGAGCTCATCGTCAGTATTGTATTTCAGTGCTGCCTGTATGTTTTCTTGCTTCAGCTTCGATCTGGTGTAGAGGTTCGGATTTGACCACACCCGGGTGTCTGTATTTTCTGGATTTCCGAATGAGGTGCCGAGTTGCGGATGGAATCATTTCTTGAATTTCTTGATGAGAAAGGTTCACAGGGAGCAATGTCAGGAGGCGGCAGCGTTCACAGTATGATTCGCAGGTATCGAATGTGTGCTTTAGGTTGCGCATCAACTCGCGACACGTGTTGCAGGTTTCCCCTGAAGGACCAGGTTCCTCTGTAGTGGCGTATGCTATTGTAAGGACAGCTGACATTGTCCTGGAGATAGCGCCCTCTATCTCCGCTTTCTTACGCTTGGCGTAAGACACTCGGCATTGTGCTTTCACTTTCGCCGGAATTTTCAGAGTTGTCACGTCGGTTGTCTTAACGAGTACGTTGAGCTCTTCGACAACAATTTGTTCGGGAACAAAATTTGCGTCAGACTGAGATGCATCTGGAGACTCTACGGCGATCTGTTTCAAGCGGTTGAAACAGCTCTGGCACAACATGTCGGTTTCTCTGATGGATGAGGCTTTTTCTGGCATGCGCTTTCTTAGTAAGGCGACATTAAAATCTTTCACACATCGAAAGTTCCACTTGTAGGCAATCTTCTTCGTATGCCTCTTTCGGTAGTCAGCGCAAAACGCTCGCTCTGAACTCCACAACGTGGCCATCAATATCAGGGGAGTGTAATACGCGCACGCGTACTCACGTTCGTTCACCAGCAGAGGACTGCCGGGTTGTCGACGACGAACGGAAGTGAAAGCCGACGTTCTCTCGACCTTTCCTAAGCGAGTTGAGCTGTTTCTTGTTTATGTCATTTTTTTTTTTAGGGACCGGGTGAGCGCAGTCGTGCTGCAGAAGCGCCGCTTGTGCCGACACGCACCGTCTGCGTTATCACATTACCGATGTGCCATGGGAAGCGATAAATATCCAGCGGTGGATCCTCTCCAGCCACCTCCTTTATGAGGCGTACGCAGGCTCACATGAGCGAAAAATTTTGAAAGCGATTCCTGCGAAGAGTGCGACTCATTATCGCGGCATGCTCAGTGGCTGGGACCCGTGTAGAAGTTTTTGTGATTTGCGTAAAAAAATGTAGTAATAATTTCCTCTTCAAAACCAACTGTTCCTGTTTTATTCCTGACAATCCGTCAATCCACAGAAGACATTCGCGACCTAAAAATAACGATAATGGCAACTATTGCTCCATGCTCGCTCAATGTTGTGGTTACTCACTATACGTCAATTTGGCCACTTTTCGTGCTTCGTAGTTCCGACCTCACAAAAATAATGCAACATCTTTTTACAGATTAAGTTAGAACACGTGCTTGGCTTTAATTCTGGAGAGTTTAAAGAAAATCGAAGATGGTGTTTTTTTTTAAAATGATCTTCAAAATATTGCATTTTGAGAGACATGTCCTCAGTTGAACATTTCTGGTTAACGTTTGAAGCCACTCTCAGGTATTTCGTTCAGCACGCTTGTTCATCAAACATATGGCAATGCTTTCGTAAACTTTGGGAAGTCTGGCGTTTATACTTGCGGAGGAAAAAAAATCTTAAATGTGAGCATTATTGAGCTTTGTGTCGATTTCGCGATTTTTTTCCTTAACAGAACAACATCAAAACCGCAAAGTAATAATTTTTTCTCCACAAAAACTATCCGTAGTATGCGGAGAAAATTTTTCGGACTTACAGCTACAATAGTGTTTTTGTAGCGTCTCATCGAAATCCCATTTTCGCGAAATCCGAAAGAGGAGGTGGCGACTCAGTGGAGACTTGTGAATTTTTTTTAAAGAAGGTGAAATTTTTTCTCGCGATACCAAAAGTGGTTTTGTGGTCCTGGGGACTCGGACAACAATATATATTTTTTTCGGCGAAATTAAAGGGGGTCGGCGGACATGCACCGACGTTCTTATCTGAACACACCCTATAGTATTGTTTGTATTCAACAGTAAATAATGTGATTTTGAAAAAGCGAAAACGAAGCATAACGAGCATAACATTTTTTTTTTCCTTTTGGTCTCCAAGCCACAGGTATGCTGCAAATAAATTAATAAATTACTATACTTTCAGTGCGCCTGCATGTAGTTTGTCTGCACTAGATAGAGTTCTTGCAAAAGTAATTTAGGGCCAACAACTCAGCAGGAACATTGAACGTTGAAGTTGTTTTTTTTTCTTGAAACTGTAGACCGAGACTGGTGTAAAGTCCCAATAATTAGAGTCCATCTTCAAGTATCGATATCTGATCGAAGATGAGGAGTCCAGCTTAAATATCTCTTTGACGCGCTGAGTTTCAGCATTAGAATATGGCGTCAGCACTGTGCTACATGGCCACGTGTTTCCTTACATGCGCGCGTTCCTCCGTCTCATCTGATGGATCGACGCTCGTTGGGTGCCTCGATGCGCACCAGCCCGCTGACGGGGCAACCACACGTACGCGCACAGGCCAACACGGCAGAAAAGCTTGCAAATAACTTGCTTTCTGGTTTATCTTAAATTAATGCACAAAAAGGGCCAGTAAATTCGCCAAAATAGCTTTTCAAGGTAGCCAGAAAGAAGCCATGGCGCGAACCTGAAATTTCTGTCGCCAAAAGGGGTCGGAAGGTAGCCAACTGGCGGAAAGTAGCCACCAAGGGCAACCCTGCCAGAAAGCGGAAATGCACACCAATTTCTTCCAAAGTAACACTTCGTAGTTAAAGAAATTTACCTTGATCAGAGGATCAAGAACAATGTTGCGTTTCACTCAGATAAAACAGAACGGCTAATTAATTCTGTCAGTGATGACGCATAGGCTACTCAAACCACGACCTCTGCAAGTTTTTATATAGTACCAAGCACCGGTTCTAGTCCATGAGGAATTTGCGCTGCAACCTTTGCTACAGGAGTTCTGGCACCTATTATTAGCATTCGTTAGGCACAAATCATCTGCGTGAGCATTGCCTTCATTTTCCAGTTATATGACGAAGGTTTAATTCATGTTAGCTTTCCGGTGCTTGAACTTAGCTCCCTTACATAGCAGGAAGGGCCGCGAGGCAATCTCGTTGGTGTTCTTGAAACAAGATGTGGTTGGCGGCAGAGCCACCGCCTCAGAAATAATAGGATGGTCCGCTATCTCTTCAGAAACTACAAGATCTTGTTCCCTGGCCGATTCTGATCCCTTTCTGAGATTATTAGAGCGCCCCTGGCGCTCTGTTGGATTTACTTCGGAATTAGAATATCAGCAACCTCAGTCTTGCCGACGTGTGCGACAGTGTGCATATATCTAACTACGTTTATTTGTTGCCGAAGTATTACGTGTCCTTTTTTTCGGGCATGATAAAAATATGACAAAATGTAGAAATGCCGTTAAAATTCCTATACAATTACTGTGAAAAGTGAGTTAGAGTAAATGACGACAAAGAAGACAGGGTCATGTTGAAAGACTTACCGTCTTACCCCTGCACACATCTGGTATTCCTTGCTTATGTAACGTCGTTTGAACCTCGGTTCTGGAAAACGAATATGTAACTTTTTAGCTCTCCCGTATACAGTGTCATAACAAGTGGCGGTTTAAGAAAACGATATATGAAGACTTCACTGTAGTGTACGTAAAACGCAATCTATTCGGTTCCTGATCTGCCTCATCAAGTATGGCACAGAGTGAATGCCAAAGTCACCAGAGCTGCCATCCTAAATTAACAGGATTTATATTACTCTAATTATTTATTTAGATCTTCATATAAGCATAACAGCAGCTGTGTTCACCACTTTACGTTCACTTGCTCATCGCCGGTAAGCTTAAGAAAAAGGTTTTGCAGAAACAAATATTTTACAGCAAGGTATAGTTGGAGCACTTAAAACCGACAATCCAACAACATCGACGGTGGCTGAAGTTGCATTTTTCACAGTGCACTTTGTGTTTTTAATCACGAGTTGTCTCAACGATGGTCAATATTCAAGGTCTGAAAGGCCCAATATGAACAAATGGCATTATACATACGATATCTCACCCATACTTCATTTCAGACAGGATACCGTGATCCATGCATAGGTGGACAAACTCACTCTTGAGTCTACTCATTAATACTCACTAAGAATAAGATCGAGCCGTGAGCCCGAGTCTGACCGAGTCCGAGTGCGTAATATTTTGGTGAGCTTGAGTCCGAGTGACCGTACTTGAGAAAAAAATGATTTAGTCTTAGTTTGAGTTCGTCCAATTGAGGAAAATCTTAGTGAGTGATTCCGAGTAAACCGTAAGCACCAAATTATTTCTTGAGTCAGTCTGAGCGAGCTACGGTTGTCTAAAAGTAGACTGTAATCCAAGATGTTCAGAAAAGGTTTGCAAGGACTGGCTCCAAGGAATCCAGAACATGCAGCGGTATTAAGCTGATGGAGTTGCGATTCCGTTGAGGAGAGTGCGCATCGTCGTCATGAGAGACAGGACATGAAAATGGCTAACAGAGGATAGGAAATAAAATTCACTGACCTATCGAAGCTGATCAACCCAAATGAAGTTAATGACTACGGAATTTCAACGTAAGCTATCTAGAGGAGGAAGGAATGAAGGAAATAGAAAGGCAGATGCAGGGAGGATAACCAGAAGATCTTCCGATTGGCTTCTACAGATGGAGAGTGGGGAAGGGAAATATAAAGATGAGAAAGAGAGAGAGAGGGGGGGGATAGAAGAAACAAAGCAGTGAATTCACTCAACCGTCTGGAACTGCACCAAGCAATGAAAAAAAAGGTTGCAGCACCAAAGCAGCCAAAGATGACCTTGTTTAGGAAGGACGAAAATGATGCCACTAAGAAATGGACAAGGTAGTATTATAGGAACCTTCAACGTCACAGTGAAGGCGGCGGAACACTTCTACTCGGAACTGTACCACACGCAAATAACCCATCCACTTGCCTGAATGCAAAGTCAAACGAGACGCGAAAATCTCTTATATAATTAACCATGGGGTTAAGAAGTGCTATACACAATATTCCCCTCGGTAAATCGGCAGGAGAAGACGGCATAACTGTCAAAGATGAAAGCTAATCTATATGTAAGAAGCTTGTGGTACATTTCACCCTGAAAGCCTAAAATATCACAGGTGTCAGTGAGGTAGCTTTCATAGGCTATATATGGGTTTGACAAAGTAAGAAAATGTATTAGACTCAGTAACGATACTAGCAATGCGTTACCAAAGGGTGCTTGAAATACATATAAGTGCCCTAGCCAGCCCTACAAAGACTCTACAGCTACTCCATTCTCCACATGAAGACCCATAGTGTCCTAATAAGGAAAGGAATCAGGCAAGATCATATAATTTTTTCCAGTGTAGTTCACTGTGTGCTTAGAAAAAGAGTTCAAACGACCTAGTCAATGACATGAGCATAATATTACCAGAGACTTTTACCAACCTACTACTGTTCAAACCCGATTTAACAAAGTGATGACTACGCCCGAATTTAATTCGTGAAATCGGCAATTTCGTAACATCAAAAAAAGAGTTTTTTTCGGTCCATCGAAATCTAAAATAGTGATGGATCGAGCGACACCGAAAATATAGCTCACAATTATTTTTGCAGGCAACCCTCAATTGGGCGTCTGAAATGTCCGTGAGGGCGCGGCCCGATGGCGGCCTTGATATATGGGACACCATGACAGGGTGATGTAGGCCAGGTAGACTGTTGCGTGAAGCTCTGATAGGCTGCCGATGTGCGATTGCGCTAACAAGTGCAGTGATTGGGAGAGTAGGCTGAGCAAGAACCATGCGAGGTGATGACGAAAACATGCGAGGGGATGACTACATGCAATTAACAGCTTTCCCTAAATCGGAAGGTGTGCAAACAATGCAACCTGCTAGTGCTAACATATGGGGCGACAACTATGAGGATAACAAATGGTCTGATGGTTAAGAACCACGCAGCGTGCAGTTTAACAAAAATGATGGGCACAAAATTAAGGGACTGGAAGAGAGCACAGTGGGTTAGAGAGAAAACAAGAATACTCGGCATTGCAGCTAACATTAAGAAGAAAAAGTGGACCTGACCAGGCTACATAATGCGAATGATATATAACTTTTGGCAGGTTAAGCAACGAAATGGACACCAAGAGACGTGACATGCAGCCGAGGACGGTTGAGGGTTAGATGGAATGACGAAATAGGAATGTTTGTAGGCTATAAATCAAGCCAGCTCGCACAGGACAGAGTAAAATGAAGATCATTGGGAAAGGCCTTCAGCCTGCATTGTACATAAAAAAGGCTGAAAATGATGCTGATGGTGAAAACACTATATATACCACGCGCACCCTTCGTAGCGTTGTCCCATTGCAGTCTTCTACCCTTCGAGGGCCCCGTTACAGTTTTGTACTTTGAGACCCTTGTCTGCATTTTATGCTTTGTAGTCATCATATTATTGGCGAATAAATATGCAGCATCCAGCGGTCTTTGAACCTCAGCACACTGCGTCGAGGTTCAGAGGACACCACTGCGTAACATTCGAGTACTTTAGATGCGAAGTGTCTTATGAACGAGGCCTGTCTCCCCCTTCGCACCATTGTCCGCCGTAGCCACGGTAGTGCGATGACGATGACGCTGCCATCACGGCACGGCACATGCAAGGTAACCATTGTACGCCATGACGATGATGATGACGCTGATGACGATGAAGAATAAGCGAATTCCAGACCACGCATTCTCTTTCTGCCATCACGGCAAAGCACATGGAATGTACCCACTATACGTCATAACGATGACGATGACGCTGATGACGATGAAGAATAAGCGCGTTCCAGACCACACATTCTCTTTCTGCCATGGATGAAAACGATCGTGAACGCGCTCTCGCCCGCGAAAGGCGAAACGGCAACGCCGACCACAAGCTGTTACCCCGCAGTTGAGGACGCGGGAAGCGGCGGCTCAACGGCAAAAACACATTGTATACGTATACTGTACACACGCGTTATCACTCATTTGCATGCGCGAGTGGGCAATGTCACAGGTGATTTACGGTAAGAGCAATCCCCAGCGCTTCGACCACTCGTCATTTTTCACTTCGTGCAAATGCGAGATTTTTTTTTCCACAGAGCCGCGCCGGTGCTTGAAATTCCTTTGGAAAAAAAAAAAAAAAAAAACCAGCAGGTCCCACGCACTGTGGGAATCGATGTAATGCGAAGCAGCCAGCAAGGAGCAAGTCATGCTGTACATAATAAGCATGTCATTATTTACATGTCAGGACCTGTCACTTGTGTTCGTCATACAGTCATGTCGCGCAACACAAAATTTGGTGAATATCAAGCTAGCGAACTGGACGCAAGCGCACCATGAGCGTGGCATATAAATGGCATTGTGGATAACATGCATGCCAAGATTTTCATGTTACCACTTGCCACTTATGTTCGCTTAAATGTTTACCTCGAATCGCAGCGAGACGCGAGAACAATCTGCCTCCGTTTCGCATGCGTTCGTATTCTCGCGCTTTGTGCATTGTGCAGACGGCATCCGCGTTCCAGCGTTTAAATTGACCGATACTTTGTCAATTCCAAAGTGTTCCTCGAACGCCTGTGCACCCCTGAGGCTGGATCGGTCAGAATGAAACGTGATGCGCGCGTCTCCCTCCTTGCATGATTAGAGACTCTGGGCACAGTGACGCTACGCAAGCCAAGTGAGAGCGCAGTAGAGCCCAACGCGACGGGCGTCCGTTTGCGCGCCCCGGTGTCCACCTGGCACCGTGCCAGGGCACGGCTGGAGGGATGGACGGACGACCGGACGGACGGACGTGAGCATGAGACATTAAAGGCTTTCGCCTTAAAAAATTTGTGTATATCAAGCTAGCGAAACGGCCACGGAAGTACTATGAGCGTGGCATGCAGGTCATGTTGCACATGACATGTCATGATTTCCATATTACCACTTGTAATTTATGCTCGTCATACAGTCACCTCACTCAATACAAAATTTTGGTGTATATCAAGCTAGCGAAACGGCCACGAGAGTGTCATGAGCGTTGCATGCAAATCATGTTGCACATGACATGTCATGATTTCCATATTACCACTTGTAATTTATGCTCGTCATACATTCACGTCACTCAATAGCAAATTTTGGTGTATATCAAGCTAGCGAAATGGCCGTCAGCGCGCCATGAGCGTGGCATGTAAATCATGTTGTACATGACATGCGGGTCATATATTTCATATTACCACCTGTCATTTATGTTGGTCATGGAGAAATGTCTCATCGTACCACTTTTTGGATATATCAAGTTAAGAAAACGGCCTCAGGACCACTATGGCCATGGCATGTAAATCATACTTTTCATGACATGTAAGTCATGATTTTCATGAGATGATCAGTCATTCATGTTTGTCATACAGTCATCTTATGCCATACCAATTTTGGTATAAATCCCATTAACGATACGGCCAGGAGAGCAAGAAGTCGTAGGCGGCTAGATAGATTGACAGATAGATAGATAGATAGACAGATAGATAGATAGATAGATAGCTAGATAGATAGATAGATAGATAGATAGATAGATAGATAGATAGATAGATAGATAGATAGATAGATAGATAGATAGATAGATAGATAGATAGATAGATAGATAGATAGATAGATAGATAGATAGATAGATAGATAGATACGCCCAAAGTCGCCGAAGTTCGCTAAGAAATGCTTCGCATTTAAAACACCATATCCAAGAAATGGATGATGTTGGAGGAGTTTCTCGGAGACAATCGGGCAAACCGTGAATCATCCGTACAATTTGTCTACTGTTATAGGCACCGGGCGGCCGTCGTACGGCGCCAGCGGCGCCCTCAGCGCCCCTAGCGGCGGCGAAAACACTGGCATGTGAAGCAGACGACGCGCGGAGAAGGCTCTGCTACTTTCGGCAGCGTATTCAAGTAGTAGTGGCGGCGTCTTTTTTTTTTTTTTTGGACAATCGCAAGCTGTGTACGCTGTTTCGTTTGTCATAAGGCAAACAGAAGCGGCAGCAACAGTGTTCCTTGAGCAAAGCACGAAGCGTTCGACTGTCGGACATGTGTTCAGATAACGGGGCCCGTCGTCGGGCTTCAGGGAGACTCCCGCGCAGTCGTTTGCGGTCGTGGCAGCGTTCAATGGTCGCCAAGTCATCAAGAAAGGATGACACATGTTCTTTCATGTCTTCACACCAAGGAGCACCGTCGGAACGTCAATCGACTAGGCTTCTTTGCGTGGGGCTGTGCTTTTAGGCGTTTGCTTTCGTTTGGAGGCGGACCAGAGGCACGATGCCTCCTCCCTTTCGGGACTGCAAATGAGACCGGCCCGATTGGCGAAAGTGTTGTAAAATAAACATCTTTGTTCTTTAACTGCCAAACTGCTGCTCCTCTGGCGGGAAGGCGAGTACTGGCAGCGCGGAGGTGCACCAATGGCGATGCCATGGAGTTACACTGCGCTGCGGCTTTGAGGGCTTGACCAGCCGGCGTACGCGTTTTCATGCGTTTGCTCTAGAGAAGTGGGTCACCGCTTGCATGAAGCTGGCCACGTGCTTGACATCACGGAATATAAAAGCGACAACGACTGCAAATTGCTTTGCAAGTGCATCCCGCAGACGAAGTTCAATGCGATAAGCTACGATGTGGAGCTAGATCTAGGTATCCCCATTCCTATTTCTATTTTAAACGCAAAGCATTTTTTTATCTCTATCTATAAATGCCTCTATCTTTCATCTAGCCGCCTACGCCTGGGCGCTCTCGTGGTCGCCTCCTTAAGTTGACATTAACCAAAACTTGGCATAGGTGGGAACGAAAATAAGACGAACATGGCTGTCTGGTTGTGATATGGTGGTATGAGTAGCACGAAAATCTTTCCAGTCACGTGCGGCACATACCAGGCGTATACCACGGGCCGCTGGATGCTGGTATGAGGCACAGGTGATTCACAGTGGATCTACCCCGGAACGGCGAGAACAGACATTGATAATTTAAGTGGGTGCTCGTCAAGAAAATCCGGCATCAGTAGCGTGGACCCGGCGCATGCAAAGAATAGAAATCCGGATCCCAGTAGGAGTCGAAACCAGGTACTCTGAGCGGATATCAAATATTCTACCACAGAGCCAAGTCAGGACTTGAAATTACTTTTGAAAAGATCCTATGCGCCAGAAAAATGTCAGTGCAACCAGCGTCAATTGTGGTTGCGGTGCTGACTATCTAATTTCATGACAAGGTAATAAACATTACTCATGTACTCATATGAAACAGACGTTACGTCGGCTTAACGCCAATCTTGGTTTTATTAAGACTTCTTGTTGGGCGAGTTGGTTAACATCAAAATATAGTAGCGCAATTGAAAAAATAGACACAGAAAAGAAGTAGGAGGGAGCAGAAAGGTCGGGCGCTCCCTCGTACTTAAGTTTTCTCGTGTCTTTATTTTCTAAGTTTGTGCTACTATGTACCCATTTGATTTCAATGTTAGGCTCCGCTTTTATAACCGCCAGATAAACATTACATATGTGCTCCTATGACTCTGCAAGCTATATTCAAGCGTTGCTCGACCCGGAGCAATACTCTTACCAACGCTACGCGTATGATATTCACAGCATCAGGTACGAAATGTGAATCGCACCGTAGCGTGCGCTTCGTTTCAATAACACTGACGTCGGTTCTCTAACATGAGCGCTAACACCACGTCAGACCACAAGTTAACCTTTAAACGTCAGTGTAGTCGGCATGCTTAGTAAGCACACTATGTGCACACTACTCCATCTACAAAAACACGTCGATCCACCTCGTTACGCGTGACTTAAAGCTAAAAAAAAATGCAGCATAGACTCGCTGATTCGCATAAAATCTGTTCCCACAATACGTGGGATCTGCCGAATTTTTCCTAACACTTTGTTATTCTGTTTATACGTTAACGTTGTCCCCTAACATTAAAAAAAAATAGAGCGTACGTCTCCCATTCCCTTTTCGTCTTTACTGGATGCTTCACCGAAAGCACTTGTTCATCAGTTGTAGTTTTGCACGCCCCCGTTCCTGTTATGTTTTCCATTTATTTTCGATCCTTCGCCGACCCTTAAGATATTGTAATTTTCAGTCTTCGTGCACACGTAGATTTTGGCAGCGCACGACACAAGCGACGAGAGCACAATGAAGTGAAACCAACATCCAGCCCGCGCCCCCGCAGCAAGCGCCTGCGCCCGTTCCGGCGCCCACATGCCATTAGTTCTTCGTTGCCACCGAAAGAGGCGCCACCAGTCCCCGCGCCCGGTGCCTATATGAAGACGAGACACGAATGTGTGGCCGAGGAAATCGCGCTTGAAGCACGCGTCGGCGCCACCAACTTCAGTTAGCGACCGCTTTCGGCGCTGGGCCGCTCTATCACGCACCCGTACCTCTTTGAGGTTCTCTTGCCGCCGCTTCCGCGCTGCTTCGGCTTCGCGGGAGGCTTGTATCGCAGGGGAGGGTCCGCACGACGCTGACGTCTCTCTTTGGCCTCACGAGCTCTCACTGGAGGGTCCTGGCGGCGAGCCCGCGCTGCTGCTGCCTTGCGAGCTCTCTCACCGCCGCTGCCTTGGCTTCCTGGGTGTTCATTACTAGTAGTGGTACCGAAGCGCACTGACTGAGCTCCCGGCGAAGAAAGGAAGCGCGCGCCACGCGCAGCCGTTCCAGCCTGATGGCAAAAAAATTATCTCCCTGCCAGTTGGAACCATGTGGATGTGAAGCAGCGGGGAGATAATTAGCTTGAGCGGGAGGAACGTCGCCGCTCTCATTTCACGGCGGCGGTCCGGGCGCTCATCGCGGCGCTGTACAGGAGAGAGAATGAGGCGGGCGCTCTCCGTCATTTTCATACTGCGGAACTACCGTGGCGCCCCCAGCGGAGTATGCAGGCTGTCACACCACCTGTCCGTAGACGATTCATAGAGGAGAGGACGGGGGGAAACGTAGGAGAGGAGAGAGAGGGGCCGGGGACGTGCATGCGCTGTGGGGGTGTGGGACGCGGGAGCCGCTCCCGTAGAGTAGATTCTAGAGGAGAGGGGGAGAGGACGCGCATGCTCTGTGGGGATGTGCGACGCCGGAGCCGCTCCGTATAGCAGAAGATTCCTAGAGGAGATAGGGGGAGAGGACGCGCATGCGCTGTGGGACGCGGGCACCGCTCCGTAGAGTAGATGATTCCTAGAGTAGAGAAAGGGGGTGAAGGTAGGAGAGGATAGGGGAGGGGACGCGCATGCGCTGTGGGGGGTGCGGGACGGAGGGGCCGCTCCGTAGAGTAGAAGATTCCTAGAGGAAAGAAAGGGGGTGAGCGTAGGAGAGAGAGGCCGAGGGGACGCGCATGCGCTGTGGTGGTGTGGGACGCGGGAAGGAGGGGACGGACTAAGCCCCCTCCAAACACATGCAAGCAAGATCAAGGAATGGGATCAACCTGGGCGACAGACACCACCTGCCTAGCCATTGCTAAGCAGTCTCTCTGTGCTCTCGGCCATGACTCTGATGACTGTGGCAGTGGTTGACGGCCTTCATATTACTACAGTGTTCTGGTTCGCATAATGGGTGCTTCCGTACTTCATGAAAGTGGCCGGACGCGGGACGCGGGAGGGACGGACTAGCCCCGAGCATAAGATGCTGCGCATCTAGTAATTCATTCGGTGGCCGATGACGATCAAGAATTATGGCTGAGCCCTTAATGGGTTGGAAGCATTGAACGACCCACTCGTAATGCAATTCATATTGTGTGACGCCTGGTTACAAAATTCCCATTTTGTGGCACCTGGTTGTTATTTTACTCTTCTACCACGTTATATTGCGTATGTTAAGGCGGTTCCTTCCCGACATAACGCTTGTATAGGGTTTTGTGCCCAGCAATTTTGAGCACCGGCATGGCTCAGTGGTAGAATACTGTGCTGGCACGGAGTAGGACCCAGGTTCGAACCCCCATTCCATCCTGGGTGTTTTTCTGATTTCGTGTTCTTTTCTTTTTGTTTTTGTGCGATAGCAGTACGGACAGCGGTGGCGGTGGCGGACAACTACGGCACCCTTGTTGTGATCTTATAACACCTTTCGCTATAAAACTGATTGGTTAATTGATTGTACTTTAGTTGTCCTCGTAACGATAATGTCCAGTGTGGTAACATGGTTTTTTATTTCTGCCTGGGATTACTCATACTTTTCGTACTTACAGAAATGCGAAGACAATACTTCCCTAAATTACTGAACAAAAACGCCCTTCAGAGTAAAACAAAGAAGCAACGGTCAGAACGAGTCAGTTAAATTGGTGGTCGTTATTTTGGACTGCAGTTATTCACATCTATCTCGGATCAGTAAAGTTACTGTGGGAAAATACGCTGTAAACGTGAATCTAGATGGTCAAGGGCTGCATGATAGAACATATAAGCGTATCCTATAGACGTCAGACTCTGGAGTTTTGCAGACACTTAGCGCCACCTGTCGGAGTAGTTTTGGGTAGTGCAAAGTCCGGCTCCCTTGCACAGTTTGCTGTGCAACCATGGTGCAACTAGCGCGTTGGAAACAACGATTAACCTAAATATTTGGTGTGTTGGCGCGTTGAACACTCAGAAAAAGAGCTACGAATTTCTCTCCGCTAGTATGACGCGCAACAGAACCGCCATGAAGTGCGTTCCAGAACGACGGCGAAAACAAGAGCAGACGCAACAGCTCCGCGCGCTACGAAGAAAGGCCAGAAAGGCTTCAGTCGACGCTACTGCTGCGTTGTGAATTGCCACGGACGTAAAGGACTTCAGTTTTACCGATTCCCGTAGCTGTTGCACGAAGCAGAACGGCGAGAGCTCCGGATACGGGCCGTTGCGAATGTGTTGGGTGAGCGAATTACTCGCGTTCTCCACAGCCGGTCGCATGGGAAAGTGTGATAATGTGGGTCTCATGTTAGTGTTTTGAGTAGCCTTGACGTAGAACCGTGGTAACCTTGACTATGAAGCTCAGCAGAGCCTCAGACCGCGGTCCGCGCCGTGCAGCAGTTAAATGCAGACTGGTGAAGCGCGCGATAAACATCGCGCACTCCGCGATCTGAACTGAACTGGTCGTCATCACACAGCATCGCACACGTACGCATTGAAGGTTCATAATTCCGGCTAACAAATGCTAACACGTGCGTCATACAAGTAAATCGTAAAATTTTGGCCGTGACCACCGTCAGGATTTTCTTACCCGTGGTCTCCGCGATTGCCGGAGTTATCTCGGAGGCCACGGTTTTGCCTTTCGTTGTACAACGAGAAAGTGGACGCGCACGTATCCCCATTTGCAGTATATACAAACGGAAGGCAACCGTCAACAGTACATTCGAGGATGCGTAACAAAACAGTTCGACGCACTGGAAGCGAGAGATGAATGGAGAATGCAACTGCAAAGGCGAAAATCGCCGCGACCATTCGTGCCTGATAAAGCAAGCTTTGTACCACTGATCGTAAGAAACATTGCTTGTGTACGTACTTCATCGTTTTCACATTATGTATATGCCCAAATTTAACGCAATGAGGCATTACAGAACGCACGTCGGAGTGCTTGCCTCGAACTCGATGTCATGCGATGCTCGCTTGCGTTTGCGAGTTGCAGCACGCCGAAATAACTGAAACATCTTTTGCATTTTAGCCGCAGTTCACTATGATGAGCTTCCTACTTTTCTGGAGCGAGGGTGGATTGACGGAAGAAGCTTTCCAGGTCCTTGATTTTAAGGGAAACAGCCCTCAACGCGAGCGAAAGAGGGGGGTTCTATAGTGGCCTATGCACATTCGCTTGCGGACGGCTCTCTTTGCACTACCCAGTTATGGCCAGGGCGGCGATGAGAGCGCTGGTGGAGGCGTTTTTCGCAGCGCCGCCTGGGCAGAGTCTGACGTCTATAGCGATACAAATTACCCTAACGTAAAATTTAGTTTCAAGCTGTTTAGTAAAATATTTATGATTGCTTTAGAAAGTCAAACTAACGTAATTCAAGCGAAAACAGAGCGGCGATACACTTCAACTAAATATGCCAGAAACTTGGTGCTAGATGACACAGGTAGCAAAACTATGCAATTTTGGTATAACATGAAATAAGCATGGATGTAATCGTTAGTACTAGAAGGCAAAAATGCGCTTTCTAGAAAATGCAATATGTGAAGAATACATACGCAAAAACCAAGACAGCAGTACCACTACGATGACTTGAGTACCGGAAGGACGTATCCTGCTACTAAATTAAAACGAAAACTTGGGCCAGTTGGTTGTACTTCATATTGACCAGCAGCGCAACTACACACGCGGACAGAGAAAAGAAGTGAAACGGAAACACAGCGCAGATGTACACTGTAAATTTTTATGAAAGGGAACACGTGAGCGCGTGGCCTGCGCGCTCCGGCGGCTGCTTGCGGCGCGTTCAAGCGGGAGCGAGATCAACCACAGCCGCTCTTTGCGTCATCTAGTGCCGAGCAAAATAACCAGTCGCCGACCTCTTGCGTAATCGCTTTGAAGGGGGAGGCGGAATGCAATCTTGCCGCCGGTTCTATATGACCAATGACTGGTTATTTTTCTCGATTCGCTCAGTGGAACTCGTGCTGAACGGTTGAGTCGTCCGCGACCTCCTGGCCCCGGCGTAGCTCTCGCCGATCGGCCCCCGCCGTCCGCGATCTCCTGGTGCCTCGTAGCTCTCGCCGATCGGTGCCCCGTCCTCGACCTCCTTCGACCGTCTCCCTATCTTTTTCTCTCTTAATTCTCTTCTTCCTTCTGCTTGTTGGGTGCTGCGCCTAGTCCTCTCCTTCCTTTCCTCTTTCTCTTTCTTCTTTTACTTATATTTTTCCCCCACTTACCCCTCCCCTCAAGGCACTGCGCCGTGCTCCCGATAGGGCTGCAGAAATTAGAAGCCTTTTTCCATTCTTCACCTAACCACTACCACCACCCTATTTTCTCGCCACTAGACGAAGCGAAAAGAGGCTGTGGTTGCTCTCACTCCCGCTTGAACGCGCTGCAAGCCGCCGCCGGAGCGCGCAGGCCACGCGCTCGCGTGTTCCCTTTCATAAAAATTGACAGTGTACTTCATATTGACCGGCAGCGTAACCACACACACGGACAGAGAAAAGAAGTGAAACGGAAACACAGCGCTGACACAGTCAGCGCTGTGTTTCCGTTTTACTTCTTTCTCTGTCCGTGTGTGTGGTTGCATTGCCGGTCAATATGAACTGCTTTTTAAATGTCGCAATAGTGTCTTGCTAAAAGCGTCTTTCTACAAACACATTTATATAACTGACAGTAATATCACAATCGATAAAAAAAGACTCGCTCTGCCAGCAAGTAGGCAGCCCTGTCTGCCTTGGAAAACATATTTTATGCTGGCAAACGATAACATGAGAGGCAAAGACAACACGAGGCACATTGTGTTGTCTGTCTACCTCGTGTCTTCGTCAGACAGCGCTAAATATGTTATCCAAGTAAGAAAGCTAACAAGCCCAACATACGGCAACCCCTTTTGGGTTTATTTTTAGGACGACTACAACATTTGCGAGCTTCAGTTATGCAAGCAATGCCATCGCATTGAAGGTTGTAAGGGTCAGGTTAGTAAACACAGTGCTTCAGGTTGATATTGTTTTGCTCCCGTCTTCCACTTCGGCAGCCTTACAAAACCAAGAACGAGACTAACATAGTGAGCATGAAAACTGCTCGATTGTGGCATCAGTCGGTGTAATGCAGTATAATTTCTTCACGGAGAAATGTGTGCAGAAACATTGACCCAAGATTTATTACTTCATAATTCGCCTAATTTAAATTTCATTTAATGAGAGTTTTGAGTGGGGCATTGAAGGTTAACATTACGTTTCTTACCAGGAAATCAAGCTCATTGACGCAAAAGCTTAACAGGGCACACGTTGAGTGGACGAACCTGTCTCATTGTGCGAGAAAAAACAGCTAGTGGCAACGGAATTCTGACATAATTCTAGGCAATATAGAGGGCACGTTGCATACAAAACTGGGAAGCACAAAAATTTGAAGGGAGCTTAGTTGTGGCAAGGTAAGAGCATCGAACGCTCCAAACGACCACTGCACCGAGCTTCGTTTTTTTTTTTTCTTTTTTTACCTTTAGCAGTAAATTGAAACCACTGGGTTACATTTTCTCTGAAAGAGCCGCGCTTAAAGGCCACAACTTCACAGTTTCGCAACCGGAGTCTCCATCTCACATAATCAAAATTTCTTACACTAAATTGAACAGCGATCATATATAATTTAATATCGGGTGATTGGTAAGTAGTCACGGGAACCTCTTTGGCACACTTCTCACACAACACCACTTGTGGACAAAATGCAGATGAAGTCACCGTTTTATGTCGAAATGTTGGTAACAATAGGCCTGCAAATTGAAAACTAGAATACGCCATGGTGAAAAATGTTCGGCAGAACCCATGCATTGTGGGTATCGATTTATTGCGAAATTGTCAGCGAGTGGCTGCCCATGCTGCAATTTTTTTTTTTGCTTTGACTCAAGTGTTACGAGGAAAATCGAAGTGCATTTGCAAATGGAACAGTTGTGTGCCCACCGTGGGCTTACCAGACACGTCTCCTACACCGGCTTTTAAAGGGTGCCTTATTGTCTGACGCCACGTCAGGACAATCATACGGCGCCGACGTCCATTTTATCGAAACAAATTGCACCCTATGGTGCGTTGATGTGAATACCATTCGTTAGCGAATGATATTCGCTCCGGCGTGAAGCAACGCAGGAATATAGCTTGTCGAGTCGAATGAGCGCATACTTAATGTTTGTTAGGCTGTCATAAAAACATGACGCCTCCTTATGATCATTTTCCAAAGCAGTTTCGTGACCTGGTGTCGGTCTGTGGTACAGTTCCTAATTACCACGCCGAATGCCTTGGTTCGATTCCTGCTCGGATCTTCATTCTTATTTTTTGCATTCGTCATTTCAAGGCATGCTGATGCGGGAATTTTTTTTTTTCACGCTCTCGCATTAAAATTGCCAATGTCTGTTTTCGCCGTTCCTGAGTAGATATAAACTGTCAGTCACCTGCGGCGCATACCTGCATACGCCACCCTTGGTGCCACACGTGAGTGCAGGAAAGGGCTTGCTTTTCTTTGCGTACTGCAAGCACTTTGCGTACTTTGCGTTTCTTTGCGTACTGCAAGCACTTCGGCGTTTCTATCTATCTATCTATCTATCTATCTATCTATCTATCTATCTATCTATCTATCTATCTATCTATCTATCTATCTATCTATCTATCTATCTATCTATCTATCTATCTATCTATCTATCTATCCGCCTACGTCTGGGTGCTGTAGTGATCGCCTCCTTAACTTGAGGTCAATCAAAGTTAGTATAGGAGGGTAAGAGGACTTGACGAATATGTCTGGCTGGTCGTGATTTGAATACCGTGAAAACGTCATCGCGTACGTCGTCAAACTGATTTCACCAGACAGATGAGGCTCATACCCGTATACAACGGGCCGCAGTATGCGGGTATGCGCCACAGGTGTTTGACAATTCATATCGACCCAGGAACGGTGAGGACGGACATTGGTAATTTAAATGCGGGAGCGTTAAGACAAACGGACAAGGGCCTCAATGATCCGACGAATGAAAAGAATAGAAATCAGAGTGCGAGCAGGAATCGAACCCGCACAGTCTGCGTGGCAATCAAGTATTCTACCACAGAGCCACGTCAGGTCTGGAAACTGCTTTGGAAAAACACCCTATACAGGCGTACTGTTGGTGAAACGTCTGTTATGTTTGCAGTGCTGGCTATCTAATTTTCAAAACGTTACATACGTACTCCTATGATGGATGAGTCATGTCGGGTTAACGTCAGTCGTATACTTAAGCGCCATCCACTGTAGTTGATTTACGTAGCACTATCCAGGGCTACCATTCTCGCAATCACAAGCGCTACATATCAGCTTTCCGCTTCTGGTGTTGGTAATACCCATGTCTCTGTTGGCATCATCACGCAACTGTAAACAACTGGTTATATGAAATATACGCGACTTTTCAACATATATCTGTGCGTACAACATTAGTACATATATTTTGCGTCATTTCATAACTTTTCGCTGAATAAAAAAATTACAACCTAGTCATCTTACCTCTGCATGCTTCGCATAACATCGATTCCCATAACACACAATATTTTGTGTTATTGATGTCATAACCAGACAGTCGCTTTCGTCAAACCCTTGTGCCATCCGATACCAATTTTGGTGCATACCAAGTTATGGAGGCGACCACGAGAGAACCCAGACGTAGGCGGCTAGATAGATTGACAAATAAATAGATAGAGAGGAATGAAATACGTTTGGTGCGCTAAGAGATGCTTTGCATTTAACAATACGGGAACTTTAATAATAATTGCCACACTATGTTTATGAGAAACGCTGAAGTGGAGGGCTCCGGAAAATTCGAACGCGTGGGGTTCTCTAGCGCGCACCTAAATCTAAGTACACGGGGCTTGAGCATTCTCACTTCCATGGAAAATGCGGCCGCCGTGGTCGGGATTCAATCCCGTGACCTGCGGGTCAGCAGTCGAGCGCCATAACCATTAGACCACCGTGGCGGGTAACATGGGAAAGTTCAGGGCCTCTTCATATTAAACCGGCATAATACTGAAACAGCTTGGGCAAAGTCTGGTTTTACACTATGATAGGTTACCACATCGCGTTGCAAGCTGCGCAGTTCTGCAAGAAGGCAGTTTTCATCACTCAGATGCCGTATGTGCACGCTTGCTCATTGATATTCCCACTACACGTGATCAAGACCGTGTTCGCTTCTAGACTCAAATGTGAAACAAGAAACAGGATCCGTTACTCGAGCCACTTGCTGAGTTTACAAACTACATATATGGTGACCTCGTCCGAGATTCGAGACATCGTGCATGTTATTTCGTTTACGTCAAATTTACGGCTTTGATGCTTTGAGGGAAGCGTACCAATTGAGGTTCTCTGCAGTTCATGGGGTCACCAACAGGTGTCGCGATAACCTTCACTTATAAAAGGGAGTAGTGGTACAGCGATTGATGTGGCTCAAACCACAAAGGCCTCAACTTCAATGGGCACCACGACGCTTACGCTAGGGCGCCACGAACCATGCGCCTACTCCAATCCTAGATCTGCATGTGAATCTGGCAGGTTGGATACGTGGTGCGATATTTGAGCTTCATGAAGAATGCTGAGGCATACGCAGGTTACGACGACTGCGAAGCGTATGTAAATAACACCGTCACGGTCATTCAGTCGGACAACTAAGCGGCCCAAGTTGAGTTCCACGTACAGATGTAGCTTATTCATGTCCGTACTTACATGCGGAACACCAAGGTACCTTATGCAGTTTAACAATTTTCAGTATCAGTTCGTTCGAATTTGTCGTACCTTTTTCTCACATCGTGACTCAAACTTCCCTAATTCCGCACCTTATTTCAGAGGGAAAGCATATTTCATTGTATGTCGGCCAGCTGTATCATGAAACCGACAGAGATATAATGAAGCTAGTGAAACCGACAGAAAAAAAGCCCAGGAAAGCATCGCGGACATTATTTGTGGCTTCTTAACTCTATTGGAATGATTTTCACGTCAACTGAAACAAATTAAAATAGATGAAAAATCATCCTTCCTAAAGAAACCTGCCTAAAATTGTTTTCCGAATAAGTGTCGCAAAAATTCACTACAGGCATTCATTAATCTGCTTGTTGAGCTACCAAAGCGTGCTTTGTTTAGGTAAACCGAGCGTGTGAATACGTAGCTATATTTGCTGCCGGAATAGGAGTTCTCACTACGCCGACGAGGCGCATCAAATTTAACAAAAGACACAGTTGCATTGCAAGGGTGAAGTAACGAATGCGATAGTAACGTATTGGTATGTTATGCGAAGCAAGGCTAGCAATTTATTAAATGCGAAGCATTTCTTTGCGTACTGTAAGCACTTTTGCGTTTCTATCTATCTATCTATCTATCTATCTATCTATCTATCTATCTATCTATCTATCTATCTATCTATCTATCTATCTATCTATATATCTATCTATCTATCTATCTATCTATCTAGCAGCCTACGTCTGGGTGCTCTCGTGATCGCCTCCTCAACATGGGGTATGCCAAAATTTGTATGGGAGGGTAAGAGGTATTGACGAATACGTCTGGCTGGTCATGACATGAATAACGTTAAAATCATGTCGTATACGTTGTCAAACCCTTTCCTGCAGACCCGTGTGGCACATACCCGTATACCATGGGCCGCGGCATGCGGGTATGAGCCACAGGTGTTTGACAATTTATGCCTACGCAGGAATGGCGAGGACAGACATTACTAATTTAAAAGCGAGAAAGTTAAGAAAAACTGACGTCGGCAGCGTTGACCCGATGAATGCAAATAATAAATATCAGGGTCCCAGCAACAATCGAACCCAAGCAACCTGCGTAGCAATCAAGTATTCTACCACAGAGCCACGCCAGGTCTCTGAACTGCTTTGGAAAAAGACCCTATGCAGGCGTAATGTTAGTGAAACGTCAGTTGTGATTACAGTGCTAGTCATCTAATTTTATAAACATTACATATGTGCTCCTATGAGGCAGGCATCATGTCGGGTTAACGTTAATTATATACTTAAGCGCCATCCACAGTAATTGGTCCGCGAAGCACTATCCAAGGTTACCATCCTCGCAAGCACAAGTGCTACATATCAGATTACCGCTTCTGGTATTGGTAATACCCGTGTTTCTGTTGGCATCGTTGCGCAACTGTAAACTACTGGTTGTATGAAACAGATGTGACTGTTCAACATATGTCTGTGCGTACAACATTTGTACATATATTTATCGTCATTTCGTAACGTTTCACTCAATAAGAAAATTACAACCCAGTCACCTTTCCTCCTCATGCTTCGCATTACATCGATTCCCATGGTACTTGGGATCTGCCAAATTTATTTCTTTGACATGCTATCTGCCGACACTCAACAAAACGCCTGAGGAACGAAACATGGCCGCTGCATGAGCGAAGTGACCTTTACGTTGTCTGTAGCTTCAACGTGAATTTGGTGATGAGAACCCGATGAGCCCGCGATTCGTAAAAATGCATAAGCGGCCTGCTGATCCCAGCTCAGATATGTCGTGCACGACCGCGGGGTATCACGCCGCCGTATCCAAGCGCGCAAGTAGTGCCGAAGCCCTTCGGAACCTATCCCCGCACTTTGCGTGCGACAGAGACGGCCGGAGCCTTTCCTTTCCGCTTGAGCGCCGATAGTCGGCAGCCCTTGAATCCTTTCACCCGCACATGCAACATAGTACACGCGGAGCGATGCTATCTTTTTAGACCCTATAGGTAACCTCTCGGCGACGGCGAGAACGCGCCTGAAACACCAACATATTTCCTAACGAAATCAAAATGCGAATAACTGGACTGGTCGGCATGTTTCACTTGCGCTGCGTTCCTGAAATGAATAATAAAAAGAGGGACAGAGAGATAATGACAGGAAATAGTACGGTTGCAGACCGTCTTTCTTGTGTTTTTGTTTTTTTTTTTGCGATGCTTCTCTTTCCTCAGGACGTTTACATGCACGTAGCGACAGCTACGTCATTGCAGGCGTGTGCTCCTCTGCATGTAATCTTCGTCGCCTAGTGCCCCGAACTGCAATCGGTCTACACGAGG
This sequence comes from Rhipicephalus appendiculatus, assembly GCA_030522465.1. NCBI lineage: Eukaryota > Metazoa > Arthropoda > Arachnida > Ixodida > Ixodidae > Rhipicephalus > Rhipicephalus appendiculatus. The sequence goes on along the minus strand of JALIZH010022155.1, from coordinate 10,314 downwards.
CAATGAAGGTGCCTAGCAGTCCGGCGGAGTACCTTCACTGATCACATCTGTCTGGCTCGCCAACGCCGGCACCTATGACAGCAGCTAGTGGGCAACAGCGGTCGCTGTGGCTGAGCCAGTGTGTAGGGGCATGTCTGCGAGAGCTGTTTCCTTGCACTGATTAGAATGGCATGTCGCTTAATGTGCAGTCATGGCCTTGAGTCCTATCCTCAAAAAACGGCAGTCATTGTTATACGCACGGATGTAACCACAAGTACTGTAGGCTCACGTGAAAAGCGAGTGCTGGGACGCTTTCTCTGCGGAACCACTGTCGCATGTCTCTTGTTAGCAAAACACGCCTTGATAATAGATTCTGTCGCATGTTACCGTACTTTTAAGTAACAACATTAAGTTCAGAAGATGTACAGGAACACGGTGGAATGCCATCCCGCGATTATCTGTTCCCCGCGCGGCTCTTGCGTCTTTCATGAAATATGGTTTCATAGCATAGCAAACGTCGCAGAAGGGATCGGGTGAGTGTGTGATGCGAGATAAATCGTATGATTTGGCGTTATAAGGCAACGTAACATTGTCGATGCTAGCGCGAAGGTGCAATTTGCTTCCTCCTTTCAGCTGCGAAACGTAGTCCTGCACACACTACCCACGTGGAATGAGAACTTGCCATACGGAAGCCTTTTCGCTTCGTTGAAGACATCTTTGTTGCCGTGGCAGCTCAAACGACAATATTAATGCCCGATAATCTGCCAAAATATTCCCTCGGCATCCTGGCCTGATACGTGAAATTTCCTTGATAACTCAGCATATGGAAACAATGTGACAACATCTTGCTTGAACAGGTAATATTCTCTGTAAACCAGTTTGTTGGTATTTCTGTATGGCTAAGTAAGAAATCACCCTTAAGTTTCAATACAGTGTGTAGTGACTGCCCTGTAGACTAGAAGGCTTGAAACCATCACCATTTCGATCGCATCAAAAAGACTGCATTTTATACGCGAGGACTGCCATCATGTACAAGCAGATCATGGCGGTGTGCGGGGTTAATAGAAGTTTGCGCAGCAAAACGTCAGCTTGCTCCAACATTTCACACACTGACACAAACCGGGTGGCCATCGTAGCTTCTGCGACTTCTGCTTATTCGACTCAGGCACATACGCATGACAAACAAAACTGTGAATGTTAAAAATGACATGGCGTGCAAACACTGAGACAAGAGAGAAGTCGAGGCACCACAAACGCCAACAACAGAAAAGGCGCACAGCGCTGCAAAAGATTGTAGACACAAAAACATATCTGCGCATGCCCTGGCGAGAGGCGATACCTATCAATCCGGCAAGCGCCACGGTATACGTGAGATATAACTGTTCAGGCGCTTGATTTCTTCTGGGTTGATACAGCGCATACGAGACGACGATGAAGAAGAAGAAACACAGGACAGGCGCTGACTCGCTACTAAAATGTATTGGGACAAAACAAGCATATATATATGCGAAGCACAACATAACAGATAGACAAAAAAAACCGTTTGTTTTCCGCTTTATGCAAGTTAATAGACGGTTGGCTCACGCATAATATTATCGATATGCCAGGCCTCAACCATTAGACGCGTTTCTTCGTTCTTATGCCTGTGTAAAACTGCGCATGCATCGAATTTGGGCGTGCGCATATACACTCAACACAGTAAAGATAGATTAGGGGTGATCCTCTTGTTAGCGTTCTCTTATGTCCTATTACTTTCTGGTTAATTAAGCGACCCGTCTCTCTTAAAAGCGGCCACAGCTGAACGGAATCTTATACACCACACCCGTACGGCGATCAGTAAACTTGTTGGCATGTTTTACACAATAAATGTCAGTCTGCTTCTTAGGCGGCACGTAATACGGCACAACTAGTGGGAGGGCGGGGTGGAGGGTCGATGATGCAGCACGGTGGAGTTCGTGTTGTATCAAAAGTTGGTCCGGGCGCGGAGGAGGGAGTCATCCGACCCGCACTCTCGACTCTTGCGATACTTTTGCTAATCGCAACGAGTCCTCTTTGTGGGTCACTAAGGGCAATATGTATTTGACTTAGGTTGCTGTGCACTGCGGCGAGAATCCCGTCTATTGCAGCCAACGTTCTGTCGATCACGTAACTCTGCTTACTTTCTAGTGCGCGGTGCTAGAAGGTGCCGGAGCCACCAGTAGATACCTCCGGCAATTCCATGGCTATCGGTACCGGGCAAAGATCGGAAGCATGTCCAAGCGTGAATTCTTTGATTTCCGTAATTTCACTCGCCATCTTTTTCATAGATTACTTAACCTGCGCGTTCTCCTTGCGTGACTGCGTGGTTTCCTTGCGAAGCCTTCTAAGTGGTCTGCATAACGTGAGAGAGCCTATTGTTCGGAAGAACTTCCGCCGGTTCGACGTTGTTGTCGGCCCGGATGTTGCTAGCCCACGAAAGCGCTGGCTTCTCAGCGACGAGTGGTGGATGAGCCAGTCCTGGGGCGGGACCTTGACCGAGACCGAGCCCAGCCCGGTATCTAGAGCACCCTTTAGACCTGGGATACCCTCCGGACCTGCAGCGCCCTCCATCTTTGGAGTGGTTTCTTGAGCCGGAACGGCTCCGTGAAGCAGCTTGCATCCCTGGAGCCATGACCGGGAACCGGAGGTCGTCTTTGGGACCTTTCTAGGAGTCGCGCGAGCACGCTCGCCTCGCCTGCGTCGCACGACGTATGGAATCTTGAATCTTTTGGAAGAGTCCTTGCTTGCCGTAAGGTGCTGGCCTCCGCGAAGCCTGCACTTGGGGAAACACTGGCGTTGCTCGTCTGGGTTTGATGCACCACATCCACGGCAGATAATGACGCTGGTGCAGGGGCAAACATAGGCGTGGTGTCCCAGGCGACCGCATGCGTAGCACACATTGACCTGCTTCCCGGTATAGTGTATTGCGCACCAGGAGTGGTACTTCGCGCCCATCAAGACTGGTGCTAAGATTGGTACTTTGCGCCCATCAAGCGACAATGAAGGTGCCGGTGTGGTTAATCCGCTTGGCCGTGAGGACCAGTGCTTTTTTTTTCGTTTCAATCTTGGCATCGATCACATTTGGACCGTATTTGTATGGTATGCGTCGGATCGCACCCTTACAAGTGGAGAGCGCGGCAGTCTCATAGGCTAGTGGGTCCTGCTCGAGACAACGATCTGTCGTATGCAAGACGTATCGGACGACATTATCCCTCTTGGAAGTGCCAGCCACCATAATATTACCACACACGCTCCTTTCATTAAATGTTGTATGTTACCGGCCTGTCGCACCTCTAGCGCAAACCGCGCAAGAATGTCTGGGAGTATTCCAGATTATTTTAGGATCATTTGTTATGCTTAAGCGCACAAACGCGAACAGCAGAATTTATTATCGAACAAACGTGACCACCAGCGATAATGCTCGAATGTTCCAAGCCGTATGTATAGATGCCGACGCGCTTTGCCACGGATCCGATTATCGACTGCCGACGGTCTGTTCGCCACTGTCAATCGGCAGCGTGTATTGCTTGTAGAGTGATGTTTCGTTTCCTGGGCACAGGTTCGCCCAAATAAAAAAAATTACACCATCTCCTGCTAAAGGGAACCATGTGTAGATGTGAAGCAGCGGGCGCTAACGCTTACACTGGCGGCGGCGTTGACGCTGGCGCTCATCGCAGCGTTGCGCAGGAGAGAAAACTGGGGAGGCGCAAAGCAGGCAGTGATGGAGCAGTGTTTCTTACTGGAACATGCCAATCGCTGCTAATGGGCAATGAGAGACAGAAGACTCCGACTGGACACAGAGACCCGCACTCCGCTTTTAGTTAACGCGCACGCTGCGAATTTTTATTGTTCAACAACGCACAGCAGAAATCTCCCACCGGCACCACCTTGGAGGTCAAGATCCATTGCCATATATACGGGATGGCCAGTGAACGGTTGTGCAGCCCGAGCAGTCGGTTTTTTCAACCAAGAAACTCGCTAGCAGACGCTGCCTGCGTCGGCGTCGCGAGGCGAGAGAAGGGGGGAGCGTAGGAGAGGAGAGAGAGGGGGGTGACACGCATGCGCAGTGGGAGTGTGAACGCCGTGGGCAGGGATGCGTAGAGGAGAGAGGGGGGGGAGCGTAGGAGAGGAGAGAGAGGGGGGGACGCGCATGCGCAGGGGGAGTTAGACGCCGCGGGCAGGGATGGAGAGAGGGGGGAGTGTAAGAGGGGGAGAGAGGAAGGGAGGCGCATGCGCAGTGAGGGTGTGGTTGCCGCGGGGAGGGATGCCTAGAGGAGAGAGAGAGGGGGGAGAGGAGGTTTCTTATTTTTATTTTTTTTTTAACTGTTTGCGCATGCGCAGTAAGGGTGGGCACGCGGCACACCACCACCACCACCACCACCACCGGATTAAGCTTCGCCATAAGATGCTTCACGTCTAAAATGTTCTGCGTTGAAAACGCCGACTGCTGCCTTCGTCAATGTCACAACCCCCGTCAAAATATTTTGCTGCAGGTTTGGGCACAGGGTGCCTTTGTATAGATCTTCGTTGGTGGCGCCAGCGGCGGCGAGGTTTGCGTCAGCGACCACTGCAGCACCAACCTTGGCTATATCGAAGCTTATATGGGTGCAAATAACGACCTTGATGCCTTCCCGAGAGAGATGGGGCATCACCCTGGCACGTAAGACCTTGGCCTTGAGATAAGAGCTGTTTTCATTACCACGTGGAGCCTCGGCCGGCATCGGTCTCGTAGGGTTAGCACTCCGTGGCAGTTCTTCTGGTGCTGTCTGACTGCCACCTCTAGTCTGGAGAAAACTGTTCCGGTGTTATATGCTCCCATGCTACCTGATATTTCATTTTGGATCAGAAATTCGTGCCCTGAGGTGACGGCGAACGTACGCTGGAAAATGACCGGGCCAGGCACCTCGCCGACAGTTCGCGTTGCTCGTTTGGCTTGGCCGAGGTGGCGGCGCGGCAGGAACAAAACGGGCCGGAAAATGGAAAACTTCCGCTAACGAAGCTAGTTTTTACTACCGGCACAGTCCTGGTGTTTTCACGAAACAAATGAGACCAAAACCACTTGCATATTCAGAGGAAAATCACGTCTTCAAGAGAAGCAAAAAGCAGGAGCCGACGTGGACTCATCATCACTCCTCCGCGCCCCCCTCGTGGCTCCTCGGTATGTAGGTTGTCGCGTAGACGTCTCTCAACAAACGTTCTCCGTTTATAGATAAATCTTCTCTTGTTTTTTATGAAAGTCTAGAAAATGTGTTAAGCGACTGGTCGAATCATTTCACACTTTCGTCGCCTGCACTCACACTTAGAGATTCAACACACATATATTGATTATTTTCCCCTATAAGTAAATTAAGGGTATGTGTATATGTACGCACGTAGCCAGAACGTCTCCTGAGGGTGGGGGCGGGAGGGGATTAGAAATGATGATTTCATGCCACGCGCAGATGCGAGGGAACCTGTTGGAAGAGACAGGCCCATCAGGAGCACCGGAAGAGAGTGGAAAGATAGAGAACAAATTTGATTTCCAGAGAAACGGCGCCCGAGCCCTTCAGGTGCACTCCAAAGGCAAGTGCATGCGTCAGTCGCTGTCTCCCCTTCAAGATAATCGTAAATCTACCTGTGACAATCCGTAATAATCGGCTGATTTCGGGTGACGTTGCATTTCTTCCGAAATTGAATGAAAGCCTTCTTTCCAGCAGTTTTCCATTAGATGATATTAACGTTCCCGTGAAGTAAACCAGGATGACCCGATGGCGTAGAGGTAGAGGATCAGCCTCGTATGCAAGAGGTCCGTGGTTCGAATCCCGGTGCCGGACAATTCCCAATAAGATTGAAAAAAAAATCCGCGTGATGGTGTAATTGCGTAAAAAGGCCTGGGGGTGCGGCCTCACTGGCGAACACAGCCGGCAATGCACTCCCTCACCAGAGCAGGATTGGCCACCCTGGTGCAGTACATGGCCACTACATCCCACATGCATACACCAATTAATCCTCGGCCCTCAGTCCCCAGTGGCTGCGAAGCTACTGACCAAGGCGGCGGTCAGACCTGCGACGCAGCGGAGGGTGCTAAGAATCTCTGGGACCGGACAGGCTGCCATTGGAATCTGAACTTGGCTACGTTTAACGCTAGAACGTTATCTAGTGCGGCGAGTCTAGCCATACTATTCGAGGAATTAGAGGGTGTTAAATGGGATGTAATAGGGCTCAGTGAGGTTAGGAGGACACATGAGGCTTTACAGTGCTGACGAACGGACCCGTCCTATGCTATCGTGGCTTAGCTGACAGAAGAGAACTGGGGGTGGGGTTCCTTATTCATAAAAAATATAGCCGGCAATATAGAAGAATACTATAGCATTAGTGAGAGGGTGGCAAGTATCGTAATTAAGTTTAATAAGAAGTACAAGATGAAGGTGGTACAGGCCTACGCGCCTACATACAGCCATGATGATCAATTGGTTGAACGCTTCTATGAAGACGTACAATAAGCAATGAGTAAGGTAAAGGCACAGTATACTGTACTGATGGGCGACTTTAATGCCGAGGAAGGGAAGAAGCAGGCTGGAGACCAGGCAGTGGGTGAATATGGTATCGGCTCTTGAAACACCAGAGGGGGAGTTACTAGTAGAGTTCGCAGTATGCAATAATTTACGGATCTTGAATAAAAAAAACAGGCTCACCGTAAGTGGACGTGGATGAGTCCTAATGGCGAAACTAAAAATGAAATAGACTTCATAATGTGTCCCCACCCGGACATTGTACAGGATGTGGAAGTAGTTAACAAGATCCGATGCAGTGACCATAGAATGGTAAGATTTCAAATTCGCCCAGACTTGAGGAAGGAACGGCAGAAACTGATACGCAAGAAGTCGGTTAATGAATTGGCGCTGAATGGGAAAGTGCAAGAATTCAGAGTTTCACTTATGAATAGATACGCGGCTCTAACCGAGGAAACCGACCTTAGCGTTGACCATAGTGAATGATAATCTGAGTAGTATCATTAAAGAGTGTGCAATGGAAGTTGGGAGTGCAGTCATTAGACAGGACACTGGAAAGCTACCCCAGGAGACGAAAAACCTCATTAAGAAACGTCAAACCATGAAATCCTCAAGTGCAACACACAAAATGGAGCTGACGGAGCTTTCGAAGTTAATCAATAGACGTAAGGTAGCCGACTTAAGAAGGTATAATATGGAGAGAATTGAGCATGCTTTAAAGAACGGAAGAAGCCTAAAAGCTGTGAAGACACAACTGTGCATAGGCAAAAATCATCATCATCATCATCAGCCTGTCTACGCCCACTGCAGGGCAAAGGCCTCTCCCATGTTTCGCCAATCAACCCGGTCCTGTGCTTTCTGCTGCCACGTTATACCTGCAAACTTCTTAATCTCCTCTACCCACCTAATTTTCTGTCTCCCCCCTCACGCGTTTGCCATCTCTTGGAATCCAGTCAGTTACCCTTAATGACCAGCGGTTATCCTGCCGACGTGCTACGTGCCCGGCCCGGCAAAAAATCAGATGTATGTATTAAGGGATAAAGAAGGCGAAGTCACTGCCAATATGGATAGAATAGTTGAGGTTGCGGAGTTGTTCTACGGAGATCAGTACAGCAGCCGAGACAATCAGGATGATAACGTAAGAAACAGTAATATCCCAGAGGAATCTAACATCCCACCAGTATTGACAGGAGAAGTAAAGAAAGCCCTAGAAGGAATGCAAACAGGCAAAGCCGCTGGTGAGGATCAGGTAACATATGACCTGTTGAAAGACGGTGGAGTGATTGTGTTGCGAAAATTGGCCACCCTGTTTACGAAGTGTCTCTTGACGGGGAGGATACCAGAATCTTGGAAGAATGCCAACATCATAATCCATAAGAAAGGGAACGTCAAGGACTTGAAAAATTACAGGCCGATCGGGTTACCGTCCGTTGTCTGCAAGCTATTTACAAAAATAATTGCTAATAGAATTAATACGACAGTAGACCTCAATCAACCAAAACACCAAGCAGGATTTCGTACAGGCTACTCAACAATGGACCATATTCATACTATGACGTCTTGGGTTAGACGGCGTTTATTCTGCCAGAGGACTCGGCAGCGAACAGGCAGCCTGAGGCAGAGCGCGCACACACACGATGATGATGGTCATGACACTCGGTGACGATGAGGACAGAGAGACAAATGGATGATGATGATTATGATAATGTACAGATGAGAAGAAGCGCATAACAAATGCCCACACTAATTTCCCCCACATGGAAGCGGCCATTCTGGCCGTTGCAAGTCAAAGTGACAAGGAACATCGCATGAAAGGCTTCATGCGAGAAACGTGCATGATCTCTGTGCTGCGGTGACGGCGGTCTGTTGGGACAAGTGGTGTCACACGATAATGAACGGGCGAAGTCTGCTCGAGAACTATGTAAGGCCCGATGAAGCGTGGCTGGAACTTGTCACACAGACCAGGTGTGCGAATAGGTGTGAAAAGCAGCACCTCGTCACCGGGTCGGAAGAGTACATCCCGGTGGGATGCGTCATAAGTGATCTTCCGGTCTTGTTGTCTCGCTTCTGTGTTGATTTGAGCATGATGGCGACACTGGGCGAGTCTTGAAATGTATTCTTCGCTGGAAGACGGAGACGAGTTGATAGTGCTGTTGAAGAAGGACACGTCTAGAAAGGAAGTAGGGGGGACGTCCTATAACGAGGTAGAACGGCGAATATCCGGTTGTGCGCTGAACGGCCGTGTTGTAAGCGAAGGTGAGGAATGGAAGAAAGGTATCCCAGTTTTTGTGGTCCGGACTGATGTAGACGGTTATCATGTCAGCAAGAGTACGATGGAATCTTCTCGGTGAGACCATTGGTCTGAGGGTGGTAGCTTCAAGCTGTCTTGTGAGTTGTTCCAGCGCGCAGTACTTCATTTAACGGTTGTGACAGGAACACCCTTCCACGGTCGCTCAGCAATATGCGAGGAGCCCCATGGCGGAGAATTATGGCGTGAAGAACGAAGTCGGCAACTTCCGAAGCTGAGGCAGTAGGCACAGAGGTTGTCTCTGCGTAGCGTGAGGTGGTCGACGGCGGTCACTATCCATCGTTTGCCAGTAGAAGTGACGGGAAGAGGGGCAGTAAAGGTCGATACCTACAACCTCGAATGGCGTTGTTGGGCATGGAATTGGCTGCAGAGGCGCGTGAGGTGCAGATGTCGGGATTTTACGACGCTGGCATGGGACGCAGGAACCGACGTACCGCACTACGCTAGTAGAAATGCCAGGCCAGTAGAAACGACTTCGAATGCGGTCGTGAGTTTTTTGAAAACCAAGGTGGCCGGCAGTGAAATCGTCGTGGAAGGCTTCAAGCACGTGAACTCGAAGAGAGCGTGGTAGCACAGGAACCCAGCGTTGACCATCAGGGTGGTAAATGAGGGGGTACAGAACACCATTCTCCAGCTTAAATTGCAAGAGTTGACGACGAAGTCGCGCGTAAGGTGGATGGGAAACTCCAGAGAGGTGGTCCATAATACGCCTACAATACGGATCAGACAGCTGGCAGGACCTAAATGTGTGCTTGTCGTCCGAGAATAGCTGGTCTATCGAGGCGAGTGAGGGCGCTGCGGTAGACGTGACGGTCGAACTCTGACCGACGCTGAGCTGGGTATAAGGAAGCGGGCAGCGGAAAAGGGCGTCAGCATCTTGGTGTTTTCTGCCAGACTTTTAAATGATGTCAAAGTCATACTCCTGCAGACGTAGGATCCACCGACCCAAGCGGCCAGACAAGTTCTTCAGAGTGGAGAGCCAGCACAAAGCGTGGTAGTCCGTAACGACTGTGAAATGACGGCCGTGGAGATAGGGACGGAACTTCTGCACTGACCAAACGACAGCCAAGCACTCCTGCTCAGTTATGGTATAGTTTTTTTGGCTAGCGGTTAGTACTCGACTAGCATATGCAACCACTCTCTCTTGTGAAGAAGTGTCGCGTTGCAGAAGAACGGCACCTATACCGCGGCCGCTAGTGTCCGTATGTAGGATAGTCGGTGCGGCCTCATCAAAATGACAGAGTACAGGTTCGGACGTGAGAGCGCCCTTTAATAGGTCGAAAGCCGTTTTACATTCCTCAGACCACAGAAAGGGGCACGTCGGAAGCAAGTAGCTGGTGTAGTGGAGCAGCTATTGAGGCGAAGTTCAGCATAAAACGAGGGAAATAGGAGGCGAGGCCAAGGAAACTTCGCAACTCCTTCGGTCTTTCGGGGCGCGGAAAGCGAAGGACCGTGGTAATCTTGTCCGGATCCGGCCGAATGTTGTCTTTGCTCACGACGTGTCCCAAGACCTTGATA
>JALIZH010022154.1:0-40034 GCA_030522465.1 Rhipicephalus appendiculatus | reverse complement strand
AATTTTTGCCACTCACGACTTTGTTTACGACGTGGCTGCGGCTCAAGACCTCCCTGTCTTAACCGGAAATGTGCTAACCCGAAATGTCATTACCGCTGTTACCATGCGGTTCGGGCTTATGGCAGTAGCAGAGCAGAGTGTGCCGCTTTGGTTCAGTTGTCCACGAATGGCATTATCACCAGTGATGCCAATTTAGCGGATTTTCTGCTATATCTGGCGGATTTTATTTGATTCTGACGGGAAAAAAAGTTTGTCTAGCGGCTAGCGGATTTTTTGACGGGCCATTTTCATACATAGCGGATTTCTGGCGAATGCCTCACGCAGTGCACTGATTCAAAATCGTCGGAAGCATTACCGAGAAACTTAGAATACCTAATCAGTGAAACGTACTACTGGTTGGTAAGATCCCCTGCCCGGTAAATTGCATACAAGAAGTTCCAAGGTCTGAAGAATTGCGGTGGTGAACCACTGAAAATTTTGCAAGAGTGCAGGACGCGGTGGCTATCCCTCGTCGAAATAGCTGCTTCAAGGATCGTAGACAAATGGGCCGAATTGAAGATGCATTTGGAGATGGCGAAGCGCACTGAAAAGTGCTACGCGGCAGAAGTGCTGTACGGTATGTACGAGAATCGGATCAATCTGGGGTACTTTCTTTTTTTGAGACCGATTCTGACAGATGTTCAGAGGTTAACAAGGCATTCGAGGCGATAGATGTGGATCAAACAAAGCTGCCGAAAGACCTCATGGTTTGCTTTCAAGCTTGCTTCATAAAATTGTGATTCCGATAGAGAAGGTGGATGTTCAGATGTCCAGACGTGAGGACCACTTTAACCCCAAGCCATATCTGGGCTACTTCTTTGAGACGTACGTTGACAGCATGAAGGCTGAGAAGACCGACGGGTTCTCTCTCACAGATGACGCTGTGATGCGAGAAAGATGCATAAGGTTTATTACCACGCTAGTTGATCAAAACAGGCAGCGACTTCTCTTCATCACAGTTCTCCAGAAGACATGACTTTTGTCGGTCGAAAACACTTTTTGCGTCATGAAGGAGCTATTGATTCATCTGCCGGAAGTAATGCCAGTGCCCCCCGGAATCCATCGCAACATTGAAAACTGGTGTAGAAAAATCGCCCTGCTGCGCTGTGAAACATTGGTCCACTTATGCTGCACCAACTAGCCCAACCTTAGTGTGATGAGTAAGGGGCGCACGAGGCATGTGCCGAAGGTATGCAAGTGATGATGTGTGCGGAGCCACGGAAAAGTCCCCGATGGGGTGCTCCGCTGCCACGTCCACGCACGCGATTGGTCGACGAAGGGCGCGTGGCACGCGACCCGAGCCGTGGTCGAAGAGCCGAGAGGAAAGGAGCGGCATTGTTCGGTGGAGCGCCGTAGGAAGGAGTTGGAAGAGGTCAGCTTCGCACTTGCGGCGAGCAGCGGTAGCTCGGTTCCGATGGCAACAGCGTGAGGCTCCCGGGAAGCAGTCCTCGACTTGGGCAAGCGACCAGCGAGGCTCCCCTGGCTTGCAGCAGCCTCACCACGGCGGTTTCCAGCGTACCAGCAGCGATTCCACTTCTTGACCAGACGGCAGGCCTTCAACCGACAATCCCCAGAGAGCCAAGTTCGGTTGGATCGGGTGGCAAGGAACTAGGCCTAACCTTGTCAAGTCTGACGAAGACACCGACGGCGACAGGAGTACAAGCGAGGGAGACGAGCAGCGGGGACACGAGTCGACGACAACGACGGTGAGAAGTCTCCGAGGACTTCCTCGACGTGACTGAGTGAGCCTTTGTCTGACTTTGTTTCGCGCGGACCATACGAGCAATAGACGTTCGATGAGGGCGCGAGACACATGGCGAGACATGTGTAGAGTCATAGTGGCCAGACGCGACTTGGAGTAGAGTTGGTTTTAACGTCAATGGCCGACTAGTTTCTGTTTCGGTTTGTTGCCGATTTCTGTTGTGTGCATTTTTTAGCGGTTATTGTCTCCGTCCTTTCTTTGTGCGTGTGATAAAGTCTGTTTGCCGTGCCACCACGGTCTCCCGTCTCTCTCATTCCGATCCCTTGCAAGCGCTCCCGAGATAATTCGTGACATAATAAGTGGCGAGCCGCTGCCAGGATTTTTCCATCTCTAGGCCCAGTCACGTATCGTTGGGGGTTGCAGGGATGGATTGGGAGAAGTTGGCGGCCGTGGCCGAAGACGTAGGAATGGATAAGGAGGAGACGAAACAGTTTTTTGAAACCGCACAAAAAGAGCATGAGATGGAGCTCGAGCGAGAAAGGGAACTCGCGCGTGAACAACACGAGCGCAAGAAAGAAATTCTCGAGCTCAAGTTGAGGCTCGCGCAGGTAAACGCATGCTCATGCGACGCGACGAGCAACGCGAGCACCCCCCACGACGGCGTCGGCCAACTCGCCTACTCCCAGACCTAGTGTCACGAATTCCGGGCGGTCCCGAGCAATGGACTCAGTCAAGACTCGTTGTCAAAACAACACATTTAATTGGGAAAAGCACTGCATTAAAAAATATACAAATGTACAGAGAAAACCGCTAACAATGACCCAAACTCAAACTATTTGTAATTCCTCGATCTAAACACTAAATCGTCCTACAGGTAAAGTCCTATCTCTGCAGCTAACACATTTTTATCTAGCCTCTCGACAGCGACTTCACTGGGCTGCTCTTACTTGAGTCTGCCGACCCTGTTCGGTGCCGATGTCCAGTCAGCGTTAGTGTCCTCCGCAATTCGTTGCCATCTGCGACGCCTTCCAAGGTCTTGCGTGACGAGTCAGTCGTCGCCTGTCCATACGGGTCGTCGCACCACTGGCTTGACTGCTTGGCCCGTTGTGCCTAACGCCTTCAGGCCTGACGTCACTGTTGTCTGCACCCGTTGTGGCGTTCCACTGACGACGTGGAACTCCGGGGATTGTCCTGGGTGGCTCGCTTCTGAAGGGGGCTTGCGACGGAATGCTCGTACTTGCTGGGCGCGGCTGCGGCATCACCGAGGAGCCCCCTTTCGACTGTCGTCGACTCCGCCGGCCACCTCGGGACGCCCGCGTCTCAGACCGTAGACCCGAACACCCGTCGCTCCCGTCGCCGGAACATGAGCTGGCGATGCGTCCTTCCACAGCCAAGTCCACCCAGACAATGCCCGCCGCCCGCCTTCTTCCTTCTTTTCGCCTCGTCGCACGTGCTTCGAGCTCTCTGGAAGCTTCCACGCACGCGCTCGTGCCGCTTCGAATGCTTTGAGGGCTTCGTCATCGCCGTCGTTCTTCCGCCGTATGACATTTACTCATGACATTACGCCCCCATTTCGAAGAGATTTTGCCAAAAAACTGCTTCTCCGCCATGAACTTGCTCCGGATGTTCTAAATTATCTCTGCTTGCGCTGTGTTCCATTGTCCGCACACTGTTCACTGAGCACCATCACTTTCATATATAATCACACAACACTGCTCATAGAGTTCACATTTTTCAGAAACGGCCTTCAATAACAGTGCTACATAAGACAATATTCACCTATAAACAACAGCTCTGTGGAGAACCTTTAACTTAATCATACTCGCGCTCTTTTATAATACACCTCAACAAATCCAAAATTTCATCCTTAAGCTGTTTTCGCCTTCTCATGTTGCGCGTCTTTCGCGTCTTCCCTCTGCGTCTTCTTACTGTGCGCCGTCGCGAACTCCCAGTAGAACCACTGCCTTTATTCTTTGCAATCATGTAACGCCTCATCCAGACCACTTTCCTAGGGTGCGTGCTAACTGCGCGTCTACCTCTCCGCATTTGCACAACACTCTTGGCGTCTTGACATCCACGACCAAATCGCGCCGCTTTAGAGAATCTCTCCTTTTTCTTTCGTTTGACGTGGATAACCGTATGACCATCCCAGCCAATCGCCCTCTCACGCATTCGTAAGGCCGCCTCTCGTGAATGCTCTATGCATGCTTCCATAGCCATGGCCTTCTGTGAGGAGCTACCTCTGTCTTTCGCGACTGGCTGGTGGTTCGCGAGCGTTCCCTCTGTGCCCTGTTCAGCATCCGCAAAAAATTCGCTGCTGATTGAATTGCTACAGAAATCTGTCGCATCTGGGTACACATGCTTTTGCTCACTAGTTACTCGGTCGTTCTCAGGACTACCCTGCTCGTGGTCACTAATCACTTGTTCTACCAAATAACTATGAATAACAGGTTCTTTAACCACTTGCAATACACTCTCCTTTGGTGGTCTTCTAACTAATCCAACGTCCCTTGTGGCTTCCGCCAAACGCAGCTTGCTCTCGAGCTGTTCCTTCTCTTTAGCATGTGCTTCACGAGCTTCCGCACGTTTAACCTCAAGTATAGCGAGCTCTGCTGCGCGAGCTGCCTCTCTTTCCTAATGCGCTGTTGCTCAGTCTCAAGAAACTGCAATGCCTCTTCCTTTGAATACCCTCGGTCTCTCGCCAAGCTCAGAATCCTGACAAAGTCCATCGCTAGGCCTCCGAAATCCGTGATGGGCAGGAAATGCAATCCTGGCAGGCTCGCCAATTGTCACGAATTCAGGTGTTTACGGGTGATGAACTGAGACAAATACACGGTAAACGGCACAACACATTTAATAAGCACATGCCCGGCGCACGAAAAATACACAAATATACAAAGCCAATATCAATTTCAAACTAAGCCCCACTAAGCCTACACGCAAACCGCGCACTACAAACTAAAACGTCCTAGTTCAAGTCGGGCATCTCTAGCCTCAGGGCTCGCGCCGACCTTACTTGACACAGCTGCGTCGCTTCTTGTCAACGTCTGGGATCGGTCGCGTTGAGTCTCTGTCGGGGTTCTCGACGAACGTCGCCGTCCCTACCGCTGCCGACGTGGTCCTACGTTGTCCTCGCGTGACGTCCTTGCTGACGTGGTGGAGGCCCAGAGGTTAGGCCTAGCGGCAGAAGAAGAATTCGTGAATTCGTGACACCTAGACAGATCTGCCCTCGCAAGTTAATGGCACCTTTCGATGAGCGGAGGGACGACTTGGATGCCTATTTGCATCGTTTCGAGAGGATTGCGATTGGGCAAGGCTGGGAGAGGAGCGAGTGGGCCAATGCCTTGTGTCTGTGTCTGGTAGGGGAGGCGTTAAGCGTGTTCGGCCGCATGCCTGCACAAGAGTCGTTAGACTATGACATGGTCAAGAAAACTTTATTGGAAAGGTTCAGGCTGACTGCCGAGGGTTTTAGAGAGAAGTTCAGGTCGTGTAGGCCTGAGAACTCGGAAACGGGTAAACAGTTTGTATGCCGCCTCACCAACTACTTTGATCGCTGGATGGAGCTGTCAGAAACAGAAAAGACGTGCGAAGGCGTCCGCGATAAAATAGTTGGTGAGCAGTTCCTCAACCGTTGCAGCAGTAAGCTAGCAGTATTTTTGAAAGAGAGAAAGCTTCGCACAGTGGAGGAAATGGCAAGACAGGCGGACCAGTTCCTAGAAGCTCAAGGGTTGAACAATTTAGAAAAAAAAGGCAGCAACAACCCTGATGAAGAAGAGTCTACCGGTGAGGCCCAAACAAGTAGAACCAAGAAAGAGCAGCGATGTTTCCTGTGTAATCGGCTCGGGCATATTGCCATGAATTGTAGAACAAGCAGTAGTCGACAGGAATCGCTAGTGATCTGCAGATATGCCAAAAAAGGGGGGCATAAGGCTAGCGAATGCAGGAGTAGACCTGGAGAGAATCAGGCATGTGCAGTCAAGGCCGAAGAAAAACCAGAGGTTATTAGCACTGTGTTGGACATGTCGGCAGGAAGTGATATGCCCGTGGTGGTAGGCAAGGTAAACGACAAACCGGTAACTGTGTTGAGAGACTCGGGGGCAGACACCGTGTTAGTCAGGAAAAGCCTTGTGAACGCCCATCGATGGCAACACTGGTTATCACTTCTTTTACTTCCACATTTGTGGCACTTCGTGCTCGGTGCCTCTAACCGGGTTGCAGCCAAGCATGACCGAAGTAACGAGAGTTTGTTGCCATTGCTGGCCAGGACCAGAGAACGCGTCTGAATAATCTGATTTTCTGAATTAACGGCTGTCGAATTAACAAGCTTTTACTGTATCAGTTTTAATTTACCCTGGTTCATTGCACAGGTGAATGCATGAAGAAGCAGTACTCCCAGTTTCATGCATACATACTTATTAAAAGGAAAGTTGTCACTGTTTTCTGAACTGTACGGTAACTGCAGAAAACTGGGTTTCGAGAATTATGGGTTTAAAGATTTTCAAGTGAATGCACTGGTAATAGAACACATTCAGTACATCTAAAATGGATCAAAATGTTATGTAGGGCCCTTTTTGGAAGCTGTCCTTGTATGGGACCAGAAGCAGGCTTTTTTTTTATAGCTCGCCTGTTTAGCGTTGCAATTTGACTGAAGTGCAGCCATCCTGTAATGGTTTAGCATGCAGACTTCAGCTGCGTGTCTGTGAGACTTGATGCCTGCCTTCTACAAAAGGTCGAGCATGCCTTCGTTTCCATCATCGAACTTAGTTTACAGCACTCTAAAATTAAAATAAACAAATGCTACGTTGGGCCACCCCATAGCTCTCGGATAGAATGTTTTAAGGCCTTAGATGCCTCACCAAACACAAAAATTGACCGTCAGCATCGACATGAGTCCTGCAAAAAGTCATCATCACGTGATGACGTCGCAAGGTGACGCCATCACGTGACATTGTCACTTGGTCAAAGGTGATCACGGAGGCTCTGCAAAACCAGATTAGGTGCAGGAAGCTTGCAATGCCTCCGATCCTGGAGGCAATGCAAAACCACATCAGATGCAGAAAGCTTTCCGAGCATGGTGGGGTAGGATGAGCACATCGACTGAGAAGAAGGTGGCTTTTGCCTTCAAGTCGTCTGTAGGCGAATACCTAAGGAACCCTGTGAATTTTATTCAGTTTAAAAGCGTCAGGCTTTAATGCTTCTCTTAGATTTTATGAAATCTAAGCCCTTTTTATATAATAAAACCTGAGCCCGGCAGTTACTGCAACAGAGTGTCATAATAAAACCTCCACACGTTGTGGCATTTTTGATGAGTTGATACACATTATTGAATTCTGAGCTTTTAATTCCGGTGTTGCATGCATTGGGGAAACAGGGGTGGAAAGGTGCTGATAATTGTTAAACGGGTTCAGACGAAACACACTTCTTTGTCTTACATTGCCTTGAGTAAATGGCTCTGCACAAATATTTCAAAAAAGAGAAAATTTTCAGAAAAATTTGTTTTTGGTTTTTGAACTTTTGATATCCGACTCCCTATGATACAATGAGGCACGACTCTTATATTTTATTTCTCTGGGCAACCCAAAATTTGACTGCAGCACATGAAGGTAGAGTTCATTTTGCTATGGAACTCTAATTTTCAGTAGCTGCCCACTTTATGATGCTTTTCTCGGACAATGCGCGGTAGCACCATTTCCTTCAACCCTAAAGGAATCGTGACTTCAGGCAAGGCCTCACCTGTCAACTTGGCCAAAGCCACCTTGGGTACCTCCTGCCCTTCTAGCTTTTTCTTCTTTTTCTGTTGTTCTCTTAATACCATACAATACTAAACATCCATTCGTCACACTGACCTCTCTACTTCTCTAATCCTCTTTTCCCCTTTCTTGTCTTCCACTTTTGATGTTGGGGTCGTGTGGGCACAGCGCACATTAAAGGAGCACTGACACAAAATTCATAAGGCGAGATAACTCATGGGATAGATTTATGTGGACACACACACATCATCTGCTAAATATCGACGGATAATATAGCTTACAACATATTGGAAATAAATTTCGAAGTGCGTGTCACGCCACTGCATGCGAAATGCGCCTTTGGTTTTTGTGCAAACAACCAACCGCCACGTACGTCATGAGTTTGTGTTGGCTGCCGTGATCCTTGCGAGCGCTCTCTCCTAGCAGACCTTTTCAATGGAAAGAGAGGGCAGACATGCGCGGATGTACAAAGGCTAATGTCCTTGCCTCGGCAGTGCATTTTTGGGGAGTCATGCATATTTACAACGCCGCAGGGTGGGTTATAGCAGCACCCAGGAAGCCTTTGTTGAAAAGAGTAGTGAATGCAGCGCTCATGTGCACTCTGTTTTGTGTGCTTACGTAGCCAGCTATGTTTACGCGAAAACCACTCTGGGTCCCATCTCACTTGTCGCTTTTTGAAACCGAAACAGCGACTGAGTGCTGTAATACCGTCCCCAAATAATTAACCATCACACACTAGAGCACCCTTCAGCCGTGACAAGCTACCTATTGATACGGAAAAAAACAAGATGCAAAATTTTCATGTCGGTGCTCGGTTGCGGCCCTGACGGAGACAAGTCTACTCGTTGAAATACAGTTGAACCCTTTTATAAGAGGCATGCTCCGGGCAGCAGTTATTGCCTTTTATATGAGGTGTCTGTTATAAGCAGTGTACCACGTATGCATTTTCTTATCAACCTGCATTTTATTGTAGGCACACTGGTGTCTCTTATACCCATTTGTCTCTTACATCAGTGCCTCTTATAAAGGGGTTCGACTGTATTATTGCCTCCACTGACATTTCCTGTTCATTGATTTTTCACTAGTGTTTTTATGCTTAGAGGTGGCTTTCACTAGGCTGCCAGAGTGAACCATGCAGTCTGTGAGAAATGGCTTTCCCAAACCCTGTGCAGGAGGTGGCCAACGTGTTTGCCGTGTACGGCATCGAGGTGGATCCGAGGCACCTGCTGCTGGTGGCTGACTACATGACGTTTGATGGCAGCTACCGTGCGTGCAACCGCATTGCCATGGAGAACAATGCCTCGCCCCTGCAGCAAATGACCTTCGAGACGACCATGAACTTTCTCAAGTCGGCTACCCTGGCCGGTACTGTATATGAGGCACTCTCAGCCTGCAAAACTTCCCACCCGATTACCACTCGGTTGTTACAAACTACGCTTGTCAGCGCGCTAAGCACAGCCACTGAATGTCCACAAATCACACAGTGATGACTCTGGAGCACTGCTGCAGCTTGGCTTTCTTGCCGCTCACAGACTGTGGAAATGCGAGTGCTATGTGCAGTAGCTTTCTTAAGGCAGAGTGAGACTTAAAAAGTGAGTTTCAATATTTGGCCGTGGTAATAAAAAGGTATGGCTATAAAATTTGAAAGGTATTTTAAAGGTAGACGCAGGTTGCGTTGTAGCTCAAAATTAGTTTCAAATTGTGTTTAGTCATTCTGAAAGAGGGGGTGTGCAAAGTTGGGCACAAGAAGAAAGTCAAGACACCGTAAAAGACTTCTCTCTTGTGTCTGTGTTTGCCCACCCTGTCTTATAGAATGAATACATACCAATTAGCTCAGCTGTCTGTTATTCTAAGTTTGTGTCTAGTTTTTTCTATTTTCGTTTTTAGTTTATTCGCATAAACAGCATGTGCCATGCTCACCATGTCACCAATGCTTCACTGCAATGCGCACCGTGTAAGTGAGACCAGCATGGGATGTGTGGTCAGCCTCATTAATGGCTGCTCTCTGACTGTTGGTCTTGTCTTGTTGTTTACGTTAGCCGCATTTCCTGTTTGCATATTTCCTGTGTGCACTATAAAGTTGCAGTCCTATACTGTTGTAATGCTCCGAGTGATCTTAAGCTCCATTTTTTTCTCTTCAAATCCTGCCCCAAAACAACTTTTCTTTTTTTTTGCTGCTCTGAAAATTGTTCCAAATGCATCGATGTGAGAGGCTTCACTGCAGCATGCATTGTAGGAAAGCCAGCTTACAAAGGCTAGGGTTGAGGCTTGGGCTAGTTGGTTCATGCTTATGTATCTGGGGAAAAAAAGAACAGCGCAGAATTCTGACAGGACACAAGACGAAGAAGGTACGACGACAGCGCTGACTTATGACCGATTTTCTTTTTGGACATGTGGGCACATACCTTGACAGTCAAAAAGTAGAAAGAAAATTTTTTAAGCAAGTAACATAATTTAGCGCCTCTAGGTATATATCTCTCTATCACTTACAAAGGCCCAGCTCACATTGATCCCTTCAGTCGGCTTCGCTTGTAAACACATATGCATTGCTGGGAAGACATTTTAGCAGGGGCAATATAAGCCATCTTATACCGAAATGCGATGGCCCTGGGACCTTGCTTTTATTATACAGTTAAACCTGGATATAACGAAATTGACAAATTCCCGAAAAAATTCGTTACAAACAGGTTTTCGTTATATCCAGTTTCAGCACGAAAATGCGAAAACGAAACGCACAAATTAAACAAAAGGGGAACTGAAGGCAGAGCTAACCCAAAACACTTATTTCGCAGTAAAAAACTGCATGATTATTGTGATAGCAATTATATAGACACTCTCGACGGGTTTTTGCCGTCGCCGCCATGTTCCGTGTAAAGTCCAAATTGATAGCAAGCCCCCCGCGCATCGTAAATTTTACGCATGGGTAAAAGCGCGTGAGTGGGGGCGACGAGTGCTGCTGAAGCAGAGATCAAACGAGCCGGCCCATCTCTATCGCCCCGAGGCCGCATGCGATAAGATCCCCCTGCGTATTAGACCAGCCGTCGAATGCTCAAGCAAAGAGGAAACACCCCGCCCGTCTTGAACGAGCATGAAAAGACGCGGAGGGGTCGGGGGGATCACTCGAGCAGCAACAGTGAACTTTGATTTTAATGATCACAGGCGCGCACGCTATCTCCGCAAGCATCAGCGCTCGGCCCGTATACCTTTCCACGTGCTGCGCTCTCAACGCGAAGAGACTGTGAAAAGAGCACTTCTGCCTGCAGCAGCCGTATTTTCCACACCAGCGTTTTGTAGGGTTACGCGATATCGGAGCCAAAAGAGTAGGTTGCCAGCCTTACTTCGTATAACATTACAATTTGTTGCTTTCGCATTCATTGCATTGCATTCAACGCGCCATCGTGTTGGAATGCACGTCGACCTCCGAACCTAATCGCCCGATTAGGTTCGTAGGTCGACTCA
The DNA here is from genome assembly GCA_030522465.1 of Rhipicephalus appendiculatus. NCBI lineage: Eukaryota > Metazoa > Arthropoda > Arachnida > Ixodida > Ixodidae > Rhipicephalus > Rhipicephalus appendiculatus. The sequence continues at coordinate 29,084 of JALIZH010022154.1, read as the reverse complement.
AGGCGCGCTTTGCAGTAGGGTGCCTTTTTTGCAGTCTTGCCGCACCGCGCCGCGAGTGTCTAGCGAACTCGCGGCGCGGCGCATGACTGCAAAGCGTGCGACGAGTCGACCTCCGAAAATCCGTCGTCACCGCGGTCTCGGACAGTTTACATCAGCGCCTAATCTGACATCTCGGTAGTGACGACACGGTTGTCCGCTTTAAAAAGCGCGGAGCTGAACGTCGTCGGGGAGCCACTCCATGCGCGCGCCGCGCAGTGAAACCATGCACGCGTGCACGGCGCCGGAAATGAAGGGCGAACGACATGTATACCACGGAATACAATTCGGAAAAGCGCTCTCCATATGCTCCGTGGCCTCACATATGCGACGCGAATTTCAAGCGTACCAACACGGAGCAAGATTTTTTTTTTTTTTTATGTGTCACTCTAACGAAGTGCAGTTCAGAGACTTCTGCAGCAATCGAAGAGTGGCGCTGCCAACGCTAGTCATTTTCTTTTTCTTTTTTTGGTTCGAAGGGAGGGGGAGGTCACATGCGCGCATTCGCCCGCGGCGGCAATAACAGCGGCAACGCCGGCTCGAGGGCGCCGGCCCGCCTGCGCGCATCGCAGTCACCGGGGCTCCGAGCGCGCGCCGTGCGCGATGCCGCCGATCGCGCTTCGTCGGCGGCGAGGCAACTGCGGAAGATGCATGCTCGTGCCAAAATGGCGAAATCCGGGGCAAAATTTTTAGTTTGTCGGTGGCGAAAATTCGTTATATCAAGGGTGTTTCCCGCTGCCACTTGGTTACATAGAGGTCGCAAATACATGTGTTTCTATGGAGTAATGGCGGGGAATAGAAAAACTTCGTTATATCGAGGAATTAGTTATAAGGAGGTTCGTTATATCCAGGTTTAACTGTAGTTAATTGTTAGCTGTTGTCGCAAGGTGCACATGTACTGGCAAAGTGCAGGCAAGACAGCTAATGAATGGCCACCGAATTAAACTTTTTTATACATTAGTTCATTCACTGCTTCCTACGGGCGCTAGGGGTTTCCTGTTGGCGGACGCATCAAATCCGATTATTGAGTAATCGAGAAACTAATTTCAGTAACAATAAAAATCAATTTTTTGATTGATTGTGACCACAACTTGATGACTGCATAAGCAGTTTTTTCAGAAAGGTCCTACATCATGCATAAAGCTAAATAAGATGCACGTAACTAGTGTACATGAAGCTATTGCGCCCATTCTGCAGCAGCGGCTTTGTCGAAACCTCGCATGTTGTGCAGAGTGGTATGGCACTGATCTCTGAACCCTTTGCTTTCCACCCAGTACAGTCCAATCTCATTATTGCGAACCTGAGATCAACGATTTTTTTCAGATTAACGAATTTTTCGGAAAATACCCCTCCAAATACCTATTAGTTTAATGTAAAAATGTTTCACTACTACGAATTTCAGAATACCGAATGTTTCAGAATAACGTATCAAACTTTATCGCCCTTGTATATCCATAACACTTCAAAATAACGAATAGCAATTTCAAAAAGTTACTCGCGGCTGTAGAAACAATGCCCAGCTCAGTACCTGCCGCTATCATCATCATCAGAACGCCCGCGTATTGCTCTTCGTGCCTGCCCTAGGCAAATGTGCAGTAGCCCTATCGCCATCACCATTGCCTGCACTTATTTTTCGCGCCAGGTTTCCGCGTTTTGCGGTTTCGCTTCGCCGCGTGCCTTTGTTCCGTTGGGCAGCTTTATCTGTGCGCTTGTTACACGGCTGATTTCTCGCCTTCGGATTGGTGGCTGTACGTTCACGATGAGCTCCGGAAGGAGCACGAAAGGAATGCGGCGACAGTGAAAAGTGCAACGCGAGTGACCTATGGGATGAAGTCGCCGATGATTCACCCGTGCATGCTTCACAAACGTTTGAACACTACGCACAGTGCGACGACGAAGTATGCACGTCGGCTTAGCTGGCGACTGATAAGATCCACCATATCATTTGTCGTCATAAGGAAACAGCGACGAGAGCGAAGACGACGTTTACACAGCGCGCGAACCAACGCGAACAATCGGTATCTAACGCCGATGCTTCGAAGTGCGTAAGAAGGGTGCGCACGCTTAAGAGCTCGTCTTGCAGCAGTCGAGCTGCACCCATCAGGCTAAGATCGCGCTGTTCCTCGAATAAATGTGCACTGGTTCCTAATATTTCATGTGTTTGTTTTTTCGCGCTTATTAGAGTATAACGCGATCGAGGATGCACAGGTAGGCGATTGACGTTGTTGCGTTTACGATTTTTGCGTAAATTTTTAATACTTTCACTACAACGACTTTTCAAAATAACGAATGATTTTTAGCGGTCCCTTGAGATTCGTTGTATCGAGATTTCACTGTACAATGAACACGTAGCACTGAAAGCCATTGTGCACTGTATAAACAGGAGCTGCGATCTAAGTTAGGACGAGAACTTATGAAACAGGACAGAACAGACAGGGCACTGTTGTTCTGTTGCCATTCTGTGTCTAGTGCTGTTTGTTCCTGTCTTAAAGGAGTACTGACACAAAAATTTTGCACCTTGTTTTTTTCGTTGCAATAGGTAGCTTATGACCCACTTATCATGGCTGGAAACCTCGTTTGCACGAGTGCACGACGGTTATTTATTTAGAGACGTGTTTAGAGCACCCAGTCGCAGTTTCGTTTTCAAAGAGCACCGAGCTAGGCAGGAGCAGTTCTGGTAGCAAGATAAACGCAGATGGCCACGTGACCATGCAAAACTGTGACGTGGTGCCACGCGCGAGCAGGCGCCGCACACACAGCCAGCACACGCAAAGCCGCATGCACAGAGGAAGGAATCGCCGGCAGCGCAAGTGCAAGGTGTGTGCCAGCAACCAGCCAACACAAACTCGTGACGTAGGTTTGTTTACATTGCCACTGCGTTGATGTCGGCATCGCGGGGGCTCTGCATCTTGCTCACTCGCGCGGCATGCACTTTAAAATTGATTTTAAATACGTTCTAGGCTATATTTGCCCTTGATATTTCGTAGATGTTGTGCATGTCTCCACATAAATCTATCTCGCTAATTATCTTGCCTTCGAAATTTTGTGTCAGTGCTCCTTTAATGATGTGCCAACGGGCCCAGTTCGGTGCACACCTGTGGTCTAAGTTTGCATGGAAGTAAAGCAACGACCTGAATAACAGCACTTTAGTTCATGGGGGGCCCCTTCTGGTATTTTACGACACAGTTGGGAGAATTGAACAATAGCCAGTATGGCGTTGTGAATTCTGGTCCCTGCTATGCATTTGTTCAACAAGTCTTGCAAGATGGCTTCATCCAGGAACATTTACACAATTTCATTGAGTTATAATGGTGCAACGGGTCACTGTGAGCAGCTCCAAGAAATTGGAAAATTACTTCAAACTTGTAAGTGCAGTGAACTCGCTGAACAAATAGACTTTAATTTGTGACCATTAGCGTAAAATTCCAAGCAAGCCCCCCACCCTCCACCCCCCTATGGTGAAGGATAATTCGACAAGATTTGGAGGGGGGCCCTTGCTCAGTCATGGATCAAAAATCAAGTTTGCGGCAGAAGAATGAAGAATGCACAGCCGTGCTTCTAATTAAATGCTTTCTTGAATGTGCACACATTCATTGTTTTCATTTGCGTTCGTTGGGCGAATAAAAACAGTGGAGATGGTGATAGGGGAGAAGGAGGGGCGCGCATATTTGAAATCTCCCGAAAATGGGAGGGGGGCACTTGCTTGGGATTTTATGGTAGTTGCTATTACTTTTGTTGGGAATTTATCCAATTCCTCAGAAAGTCGTGTAGTACTGTAGACTTTTTTTAGCTTGACTCTGGTTAATTCAATTTTTCAGTTGTTGATCTTGACTTAAGATGCTGGCCAGCGTCTCATACATGTCTGTGGGACCAGATTTTCATAATTTACCTAAAATGCTGGCCAGTGTCTCATGCATGTCTATGGGACCAGATTTTCATAATTTCAGCCCTGAAATTAGCCTCTACTGTATTAATTGAAATGTGACAAAACATGCTGCATGTGCCTGATCTAAGTGATAGCAATAATGGTGCCATCGCAGCAGCACCATCCCACTTTGCAGCACCTATATTATAGTGGATGCATCCAACTCCTGTCTAATTCACCAATTTTGATTTGCACCAGGGATATCAAAACACAAAAACTGTAGCTTGGAATAGATTATTGCAGCATTTACCAGATACTAACACGTGCTTTTATTCTCAAGAAAGTTATTCGGAAATTTCAAGGGCGATGCAATCTGACACAAAAGTAAAGTTTCGTTCGTAATGACATCAGAGCCGTGCTGGCATTGCAATCGCAATATGACGACTGCAATGGAGGAGTTAGTGCGGTGTAAGATAATGGCAAACCACTTCAGTGTTATTTCAAGTGCACCTTAAAATGATAAGTTATTTTAGTGCATGTAACAAGCTCTGTAAAGCAAATGGTTATTTCAAAAGGGAATCTGACTCTGAAAAAGCTAACCCAGTCATGCAAATCTACAAATTGATAATGAACTGAAAAGTGGAGTGGTGGCAGTTGACAGGATGGAACTGCACCAGCACACATTGCAGTTGAAATCTTTCTGAACTGCACTGGCATGCATTACAGCAGCTCGTTTGTATGAAAAAGAAAAACGAGTAAGCAGGCCAATGATTTACGCAGACTAGTTCTGAGCATGACATGGGAAGGAGCTGTCACGAATGTCCTGCCTAGTTGCTGAACATTACTCTTTTCAGCTTGAATGCACCATTGTGTGGCTCGACTACGGGTACATTGTACATTGTACCGATTGCTATCGTTTCAGGTACGGAAGACCACCTCAACTCCCCATCCGCTCGTCTTGTGGTGGGCCGGGTGGTGCCTCTGGGCACAGGTTGCATGCAGCTGCGGCAGCCCCAGACTCCCAGCTTCAAGTTGCGCTCTCGTTAGACCCTTCACTGGACTGGTACTGCGTTTACTGCGATTGCAGACAATGGTGTTTCTGCATCGGGCGCACACATTGTTTTAATAAACTGTATTGCTTGTTTATTTGCAATTTTTCCTGTGTTATTACTTACAGCAAAGCTTCAACTTGAGCTAGTTGGTATGGCATTCTAATATAGTCGTGCTGAGCAAGATGCATAAAGGACAGACGAAAAAAGAAGACAGGAGAAGTGGTGCACAAACTTTCAACTGTTTGTTTTCGTAAAAGCTTGTCAAAGATACGCACAAAACATTGATAGCAAAGCACTATGTCACTGCATGATATTCATGCACGCATGACAATGTAATCGAATGTTTTGCGCCTAACATAATGATCGTCACTGCCGGCCCGACCGCTGGGCTGCTGGCTGTGGCTGAGTGGTGCACAGCTGCTTTGGATCACCGAGAGCTGCAGACATCACAGTTTACTTAAAATGTACTTGTGGGCTAGTTGGTTGGTCATATTTACGATAAAACGGCAGCGCACACTGGGTTAAGACACATACACGAAACACAAAAGGACGACACAAGCGCTGACACAGTTTACTTTTATACTTTGCGCGTGTATGTGCTCTTGCAGTGTTTTTTTGAGGCACGCATTGAGGCACTCAACTTGGATGGATGGGTGGATGCTATGAGCGACCCCTTTATAACGGGGCGGTGACAAGTGTGCCACTGGGCTCGTCAAATAAAGAAAAAAAAAACTTTTTCGTCTTTTTTTTTGAAGTTGGCCTAATGCCTTGATTGTCTATTTCGATTAAATCTATCTTACTATAGGAAAAAAAAAAACACTAATTCATAGCCCAGTTCTCTGCCCTCTACGGCAGAATGTCCTTATTTTTCCCCCTATTTTTTTTTGTCCCTTCTCTCTTGTATTCTGCCACCAATACTCTAACCGTCTCTTACTTCTATCGCGTGCATGTTCAGCTTTCCATTGTCGTCCCTAAAACCCAAGGCTCGTGCTTAAGCGTACACCTGGGTGTATATCTCCACATTCAGTCAGAACATGCTCCGTAATTTCCTTATCTTGCCCACAGCATATGCATTGTGCTTCTTCTTTACTAAATCTTGCTTTATAACTATGCGTTCTAAGGCAACCCGATCTCGCCTCAAATAGTAAAGTGCTTCCCCTTGAGTTATCATAAAATTGCTCCCTCCTTATTTAACTTTTGCCCTTTTGGTAGTTACTCAGAGCCTGTTTATTCTCCATCGCTGCCATCCAGTTAATCCTCTCCGCCTCTCTGACTTTTTGTTTAACGCTCATTGTTGCCCTACCGCTTACACTGCCAGCCGCATATTTACTAGTGAGCCTCCTAGTTTTTTCTCCACAGTGTGCCAAAGCTCTTCCTATTCAAATAGCGGGAAACATTCTCTGCCCATCTACTCCCTTTCATATTCCTTAGCCTCTCTTCGAACCTTATTATGCTCTGAGCTTCCCTCGCCTCAAAACTTGTCCACCCCGTATTGCCCTTTACAGCCTCATTCGTCGTCTTGCCGTGAGCGCCCAATGCAAGGCGTCCCACAGTCCTTTGATTTACATCCATTCCTGATTGCACCTCTGACCTCATGCACACCACGTGCAGTTCCCAAAAGTAAGTCCCGGCACTATTACACCTTTCCACAAACCTCGAAGCACCTCGTACCAATTGTATCTCCACAACGCTCTGCGCTTCATTATTGAAGCGTTCCTCTTCTCCTTTGCTGCCGAGGCTTTTTCCTGTACCTCCACGTATCTATCACCCTCATTTACCCATACTCCGAGGTACTTGTATTTGCTTACCCTTGGTATTTCTTGGCCCTGTATTGACGCCGCCTGACCATAGAGGTCATTGAATACCATCAATCCACATTTTGCTACACTAAATCCTAGTCCACGAGCTTCGCCTACCCTTCCGTACATATTCGCCAGCCGCTGTATATCACCTCGGCTCTCCGCAAATAAGACAATATCGTCCGCATAAAATAAACCTGGAAGCTTCTGCTCCAGCATCGTGCCGACCTGTTTGTGTGACAAATTAAATCCAATGTTGGTACCTTCTAGCGCTTTTTCCATCCTCACCATGTACAGCATGAATAACAGCGGGGACAAAGGACACCCTTGTCTTAACCCCTTGCTAATATCGACGTTTTCTTTGCTACGTATTTCTTCTCAGTATATGCAAACTGTATTGTTTCGGTATATCTTTGTCCCTGAAAAGCTGTACACAGTCGTCGCCTATGCCCATTCCTTTCAATATATCCCACAAAATTTCCTGATTAACGTTGTCTTACGCCCCAGTGATGTCTAGAAAAGCCATGTACAGGGGTGGAACAGCTGCGCCAATTGCGCGCCGTACTTGTTTACCTGCGCCGAACCACCCCTGATGTGCCAAACTCGTTCATCAGCGCCATACTGTGCCGTAGCACCTGAATTTAGCCGCAAGGTGCGACAGCCATCAAGCCCCGTGCCAGAAAACGTGGCTGAAGCATCGTGTTTTCGGTTTCATCGAAATGGTTATAGTTTCGGTTTCGTCAAGGCAGTGATCGCTTGAGCAGCAGCTGTGAACTTTGATCGTAAGGGTTCGGTCGAGATCGCTGGCGCGCGCGCCAGCTCGGAAGGCATCAGCGCGTATATAGCTCGTAAACCCTTCTACGTCCTGCGCTCTCAACGCGAAGACACTGCGAAAAGAGCATCTCTCCCTGGCGCGGCAGTATTCTCTTACACCAGCGTTTTGTAGAGTTACGCGATGTCGGATCCAAGAGAGTTAGCTGCCACATTATTTCGTATAACATTTCAATTTATTGTTATCGCATTCATTGCTTCACCCTTGCGGTGAAACTGATTTTTTTTATAACTTCATGGCAGCGTTCAAGGATGACGGTAGAGTGTACTCTAATGACGGTAACAGTGCTGAAAAGAAGTGGGCTGTCCGGTTACTGGAACATCCTAGCAAAGACAGGTGCACGGGACTGCTCATCCAGGCTGCGAGCACACGCTCGTATTCTCGTTCATTTCTCCGCGGTGCTCCTTTATAGGGCGCTTATCAACTCGGTGGTTGACGCTCGCGCGTTCAGGTTAAAGGAATGGGCTGCTGCACATAGCTAAAGACCTCTCCTATGTTTCGCCAATCAACCCGGTCCTGTGCTTTCTGCTGCCACGTTATACCTGCAAACTTCTTAATCTCATCTACCCACCTAATTTTCTGTCTCCCCCTCACGCGTTTGCCATCTCTTGGAATCCAGTCAGTTACCCTTAATGACCAGCGGTTATCCTGCCGACGTGCTACGTGCCCGGCCCATATCCATTTCTTCTTCTTGATTTCAACTATGATATCCTTAAGTACGGACACAAAATTTCGCGGCCGAGATAGCCTGCTGGATCGATTCCCGTGTACATGCGTGTACCATCTGCAAAATATCGACAGCGAATAAAGCTAGGAAGGTATTTTATATGAATTTTGAAGTTCGCGTGCGCGATCCAGCATTCTAGGCCGCACCTGGCGGCATTGACACCCTCGGAGGTGACCCCCCTACTTCCCGGTACAACAGGTTATGATGACGTCGTAGCCGCCATTTCTGTTTTGGCGCGCTCGCCACTGCGCTAGAGTGTACTAGAATATTTTGAGTGGCGCGACCGGCCGTCGTGGAGAGGGCCGCCGCGCGCGGAAAGTTGGCGGTGGCGCTGTAGTCAACCGCACTTGAACTTCGCCTCTCGCGCTTGCTTGGAGCCTGTCGCGCAGAGCGTTGTCGACACGCACAGAAATATGGCTCATGCTCGTGTAGTGTTCTGCTCCTTGCTTCCGTTCGAAAACATACACCGTAAATTTCTAAATGAATGCATAGGGGTGAGTAAAATGCACTTTTATTCCCCCCGCCGACATTTGTACGCGCGATCATGTAGCTAGAGGCTCCTGTGCGCGACGTCACGTCAATCTTTACATAAAAAACGTGTTACGTGCAGTTATAATTGCCTTTCTCTGCAACGCGTGCCGTGACCGCTTGCGTAGCTTTCGTTCGCGTCGTCAGCGCAGCTCAGTTGCCGAAGTGATTTATAGTAATGCCACAGCGGTATTTCCAAGTGCACTTGCCATTCAAGCATCCAGTAATGAATAATCCTTTCACACGCGCTGCAAACACTGCAGGTAAACTTTGTGCACTGCTACCCAGTCTCAAAGCTGTAATGCACCACAAATGCAAATGCGCAGGAAACAGAGCAACATATTTTATTTACAAATATGTTTTTGGGAGATAAAAAGAAGTCTGTACAGAAGAATGCTCTCAGCGTTTGCTGCAACAGATTTTTTATACTGGCAACGACGGAGTTATTGCTTTCACCTTGACACAGCGCGTCTTAATTGGTCTGCTGTTCGAAGCTTGGAGTTTGTGCACATTGCTCTATGTAGTTTTTAGCATTCGTCGCTTGAGGAGTGAATTTCTTGTTTTCAAAGGCCTGCGGAGGAACTTGTATAGCAATTGCCCCGCAAAAAGGAAAATTCAATCATTTATTCAAATACCTGAGAAAATGCGACTCACTCCTTCGTTATGCTTATTTTAAAATGATACATTTGGTCCTGGAGGCACAATTGCTGTGTAGATTTGAAGTATCTGTACTGTACGACATTTAATAAAATATCGATGCACATTCCAATCACTTGTCTGCCGCGATGGAGCAGAGGTTATGGTCCTCAGCTGCTGACCCGAAGGTCACGGGTTAGATCCGCGGAGGTCACATTTCGATGAAGGCGAAATGGTAGAGGCCCATGTACTGTGCGATGTCAGTGCACATTGAAGAAGACAAGGGGCTCGTATTTTCCGGAGCCCTCCACTACGGCGTCTCTCATAATCATATCGTCGTTTTGGGACGTTAAACCCCAGATATTATTATCATTTAGCGATCTCCCTGAGCAGTTGAGGCTGAAGAGGGCTCTTATCCTTGAGCACATTTGTGAATTCATATGCAGGCACAAACGACGCATACCCTGTTCCACAACGCAGGGGAATTCTTGCAGCTCGTTGCAAGAGCGTCGCTTCTCATGCGATGGTCCAACGACACCTATCAATCAACTTTTCTAACGCACACACACACAGACACACACGCACACACCCCGCCCTCAACGCTACCTGGACTTAGCAATAAAAAATAGCACGGCTCTTTCAATAGTGATTTCATTTGTGCAGGAGGCAAGTGCACATAAAAAAATGGAAACTCGTGCGGTGTGATTAACTTGGACAGAAGCGCTATTATTAGTGTCGAAGGTCCGCCAACGTAGCGAGCACCTGCATCGTGCTCTGAGTCTTCTACCTCAGTTCTTTTAACGTCATCTAGGAAAGTAAAAAGCAAAAACAAAGTCAGCTGTACGATGGCGCCATTCTTTCCGCGGGTGTTTCCTTTTACCTCGGTGTTGGTGTCTTAATTCGCACTCAGGTACGAAAGCAAGTTCGGCGTTCCTCTAGGTATTCGCACTTCAGCCGCGTTCACGATTAGTACACTATATATCTCTTAAGAAAAAACGGGGCCCGAAATGTAACTAGCATACTGCGCAGTCCACGTCCACTGGCTTGTTCAACCTCCGCAGGTCTCTCCACTGAAGCATTCGTGGCTCTTCATCTGCAGGGTCATTGAAAAGAGCCAATTTAAAAACCCGACCCAGTGTTCATAAAAATGTGTTACGATAAAAATGTTCTTAAGGGAATATTTGCCAATCTTGCTGCTCGACATATCATTGCGATGCCGCCCCGCAATGGCAAAAAGCAATTACGAAAGGGAAGTTTTCCGCATCTGTTCAGTCCACGCGCAATAAGTCTTGCATCCTGGCACGCAGTAATGATACAGCCGTTGCTTCGGAGGCATAGCAGGAGCTGCGCAGATCAGGATAGATTTTTCCAACGCGAATATTCACCGGGCACAAACCATGACAACCGCGGAGCGAGCGGGCGGTCTTCAAGTGCCGGCGATGACAGCGCCGCCGCAATTTTCCGCGCGAGAGGGGGTCAGCGGTTAACAATAGAACCGGTCTCCGTTCGCGCCACTCAAAAGTTCTAGTACACTCTAACTGCGCTGTTGGTGACTGCTCGGCGGCTGCTCGCGAGTGTGTGGCCGCGGCCAAGAGGAGGCGCTGCCGCGGCGCACGCGTTGAAAGTTTTGTGTTTGGCGACACTACAGCTTTCCCGTTTCCTGCTCCCAAGGACTTCTTGATTTCCCTGGGCTGCAGTGACAGGCCACAATGCCGAAATCCTTCTCCGCTGTTTCCTTCTGCACGTCGAAGTCGGGATCAGGCGTATCGCTGCATACGTTTCCCCGCGACGAACCTCGGCGGCAGAAGTGGATCGAGTTCGTGTGCGCTTGTGGACGTCAGGACTATCAGGACTGGTCCCCCGTGCAGAACAGTCGCGTTTGCGGGCTCCATTTCGAGGCGCATTGCTTTACCACACAGGCGCCGGACTTGGCGTACATGGGTCTTCCGACTCCACCCTGTGCATCGCTCACGTCTGGTGCTCTGCTGTTACCTAGCTTTATTCGGCACCAACAACTTGAAGGGCATCATAATGTTATCAAGTGATTCGATCGGATATTGAACGTAGAAAAAGCGAACGTACTTTGGCTAAATGAATTGCCCTGCAGAACATTTGTGCACGAATGTGTCGGGTCTTACCATAGTACATTGCCGACGCGAGGTTCATCGTGGTCGTCGTCGCTGGTATCGTTGCCGCTTCCCGACGAAGCACTCCTCGCCAGCGGGTCAAACCTGAAGTGATTCGCCCCGTCGTAAATTCCTTCCATCCCCGTCGCAAGAAAATTGTCGCCATCAGACGACGATGAGCCCGACGACGACAGCGAGGACGATAACGGCGACGACATCACGCAGCATGGGTGACAAGCGAATGCAAGCAGACGATGCAGACCGCGCGGAAGTGCGTCACTGTTCTGTGTGCTCCTAGACCGAGCGTTTCACTCGCTAGGTGGTGATAGTTGCACCCGGCGGTATTGTCGTTTCTGGAGCTCTGTCAAACCGAAACTGAGGCTGTGTCGGTAATGAGGAGCTTGTAATTAATTATCTGTGGCGCGCTGCAGCAAACGATGTGCCGTGTTATGACTAGCAGGCCCCCAGCAACACATTGCAGCAAAAAACACGGGGCGAAAATTTTTTGTGTCAGGACTCCTTTAACCCCCGTTTGTTCCCTGACCCACTCTGCTCTCTTCCTGTCTCTTAAGGTTACACCTATCATTTTCCTTTCCATCGCTCGCTGCGTCGTCCTCAGTTTAAGTTGAACCCTCTTTGTAAGTCTCCAGGTTTCTGCTCCGTAGGTAAGTACCGGTAAGATGCAGCTGTTATATACCTTCCTCTTGAGGGATAGTGGTAGACTACCATTCATGATTTGATAATGCTTGCCGAATGAGCCCCATCCCATCCTTATTCTTCTAGTTATTTCACTCTCATGGTTCGGCTCCGCGGTTACTACCTGTCCTAAGTAGACGTACTCCTTTACAACTTCCAGTGTCTCGCCACCTATTGCAAAGCGCTGTTCCCTGCCAAGATTGTTCCACATTACTTTAGTTTTATGCATATTAATTTTCAGACCTTTGCCCTGCAACAACTTCCAGTGTCTCGCCACCTATTGCAAAGCGCTGTTCCCTGCCAAGATTGTTCCACATTACTTTAGTTTTATGCATATTAATTTTCAGACCTTTGCCCTGCAGTGGGCGTAGACAGGCTGATGATGACATAGCTAAAGAAGTCACAGCTGCACCGGAAGGGGTAAGAAATGAACAGGGTTGCCGTTGGATAGACTTGAAAAGGAGCCAAAACTCAAGTAAAAAGTAGCCAAAGTAGCCATGCAATTTAAATTTAGCGCCAAATTTGTAGCCAGACAGAAAAAGAATGTTATATCTTTAATAGAATTGTTTGTAATAAATAGTAAATAATATGATTTTGAATAAGCAAACTCGAAGTGTAACGAGCACAATATTTCTTTCTTGCTTGGTCTGCAAGACGCAGGTAAGTTGCGAATAAATTAAGAAATTATTATACTTTCAGTGCGCCTACATACAGTTTGTCTAGAATAGATAGAGTTCTTGTAAAAGTCATTTTGGGCCAACAACTCAGCAAGAATGTTTAAAGTGGATGCTGTTTTTTCTTGAAGCCGTAAACCTAAATTGATACAAAGTTACAATAATACCAGTCCAGCTTCAAGAAGCAAAATTTGAGCGAAGATGAACAGCTCACAGTGGCGCAGCCAGGGGGGGGGGGGGGGGTGAAATTCCACCCAAAATGTTTCAATTTTGAATGTGTCATATATGCACGCACACATACAAATTCACGCACGAGCTTACATAAAGCATGGTGAAATCCCCCCTCCCCCACCCCGAAAAAAAGTTTTTGGCTACGCCACTGATAGTCCAGCTTCATTTTGTTGCGGATATCCCTTTGATCAGTAAAAGAATAAGCGCTAAAAAATCGACGAGCACGCAGAAAAGAGAGCCGACAAAGGACAAGACAGAGAGAGCAGACAAAAGTCATTTGTCTGCTCTCTTTTCTGTGTGCTCGTCGATATTTAGCGCTTATTTTTTTACTGACGATGAACAGCCAACTAGCCCAACAATCTGTTCTGCTAAAATAGATATCTCTTTGACGCGCTGTGTTTCAGCATTAGATTCTGGCGTCATCATTGTGCTGTGTAGCCACGCGTATCGAACATGCGCGCGTCCCTCCGTCTTTTTAAGATGGAGAGATGAGGACATGTAACGTTCATTGGGTACCTCGGTGCGCACGAGCCCGCTTGCAGGGGGAAAGACATGCGCATAGGCCGACACCACAGAAAAGCTTGCAAGCAGTGGTTATTCTTTAAACTTGCTCGCTGTTTTATCTTGAAATAATACGGAGAAATGGCAAGAAAACGCGCCGAAGTGAAAGTTCAAAGTAGCCAGAAAGTAGTCATGGCGCCAACCCTAAAATTTTTGTCGCCAGACAGGGTCTAAAGTAGCCAATTTGGCGCAAAGTAGCCACCAACGGCAACCCTGGAAATGAATGCGACAGCAATAAATTGTAATGTTATACGAAGCGAGGCTGGCAGCTAACTCTTTTAAGGCGAAAGCCTTTAATGTCTCATGCTCACGTCCGTCCGTTCGTGTCCGTACATCCGTCCGTCCGTCCGAGCCCTGGCACGGTGCCAGTTGGCCGCCGGGGCGCGCAAACGGACGCCGGTCGCGTCGGACTTTACAGCGCTCGCGCATTGCTTGTGTAGCGTCGCTCTGCCCAGCGTTTCCAATCATGCAAGGAGGGAGACGCGCGCATCGCGTTCCATTCTTCCCCGTCTCAATGGACACAGGCGTTCGCGGAGCACCCTTTGGAATTTACAAAGTGTCCGTCAACTTAAGCGCTGGAACGCGGACGGCGTTTGCGCGATGCGCAAAGCGCGAGAAAATACGAACGAATGCGAACGGAGGCAGATTAGTCTCGCGTCGATTCGCGGTAAAAAATTAAAAAAAGTAAACACGCACACATTCCGTTTGTGTGCCATCCCACTGAGAGTGTAAAAGAAAAAAGACGGCATAGTCAGACGAATGGCCACAAGCTTTCGCCGAACACACTTTGAAATGTACAAAGTGTCCTTCAAGTTTTTGGATCCCATCTCACGTAACTCTACCAAACGCTTGTGTAAGAGGATACAACCACGCCAAGGAGAGCAACACTTTTCGCACAGTCTTTCCGCGATGAGAGACGCCACAACCGGCAGCCTGAAGGCCGCCCACAACGCTGCTTTTTTAATTTTTTAAAATATTATTTTACATTTTGGCCTTCACACGAATAAAGTTTTTCACCACCACCAGCGCGTCGAAGTATATGCGAGCCACCCGCTGATGGCTGCCGAGCTAGCACGCGTGCCAGCGCCTTTAGAAGCAAAGTTCACAGTTGGTGCCCGAGCGACACGCCCCCCCCCCCCTTTCCTCGCGCCTTTTCGTGCTCGTTGAAGGCTGACGGGGTGTTTCCTCTCTGCTTCGACGAAAGCCTCGCGAGCGGGGTATGTTATTGTATGCGCCCTCCAAGCGACGGAGATGGGCCGGCTCGCTTCAGCTGCGTTACCCGCGGGTAGGACCACGGCCGGTCTGGAGGCGCGCGCTCGCTCTCTCCTTTACGGCCTGCGCATGGGGGGCCGTTGCTACCTATCGCCGCAGCTTCACGGGGGCGCTCCGAGCCAACCCGTCGTAAAGTCCCTAGCCGTTGCGGAGGCTAGCGCGCGCAGGGAATGCTCGGCTTCAGACTTGCCGTTGCACTTCCTGATGACACCAATGCGTTGGGAAGGTGGTAGCAAGCATACATGATAACTCTGCTCTCGGGAGAGGATCAACGCGTGCAAATTAAAGCCCTTTTAGCGAAGCATCTTATGCTCGGGGCTCTGTCCGTCCCTCCCATGTCCCGCGTCCCGCGTCCGGCCACTGTCATGGAGTAGGGAAGCACCCATTATGCGAACCAGAACACTGTAGTAATATGAAGGCCGTCCACCCTAACACAGTCATCAGAGTCATGGCTGAGAGCACAGAGAGGCTGAGCAATGGCTAGGGCAGGTGGTGTCTGTCGCCCAGGTTGACCCCATTCCTTGAGTCATGGCCGAGAGCACAGAGAGGCTGCTTAGCAATGGCTAGGCAGGTGGTGCCTGTCGCCCAGGTTGACCCCATTCCTTGATCTTGCTTGCATGTGTTTGGAGGGGGCTTAGTCCGTCCCTCCTTCCCGCGTCCCACAGCGCATGCGCGTCCCCTCCCCCTTTCTCTCCGGAGCGCCCCCCTTTCTACGCTCACCCCCTTTCTCTACTCTACGGAGCGGCGCCCGCGTCCCACAGCGCATGTGCATCCTCTCTCCTCTAGGAATCCTCTACTCTACGGAGCGGCTCCGGCGTCCCACATCCCCAGAGCGCATGCGCTTCCTTTCCCCCTCTCTTCTCTAGGAATCATCTACTCTACGAAGCGGCTCTCGCGTCCCACAGCGCATGCACGTCCTCTCTCCTCTCCTACGGTCCCCCCGTCCTTTCCTCTAGGAATCCTGTACGGAGCGGCGCGCACGACAGGTGGTGTGACAGCTGCATACTCCGCTGGGGTGCCACGGTAGTTCCGCGGTATGAAAATGACGGAGCGCGCGCGCCTCATTCGCTCTCCTGTGCAGCGCCGCGATGAGCACCCGGACCGCTGCCGTAAAATGAGAGCGGCGACGTTCCTCCCGCTCAAGCTAATTATCTCCCCGGTGCTTCGCATCCACACATGGTTCCCTTTAGCGGGAGATGGGGAATTTTTTTAAAACGCATTTTCCTAACATTCGGAAAACCGGAAGTGATCTACCGGAAGTGCTTGGGCATAAATCAAGAGTGTCGCTTCTTGCCGATGCCGCTAAAAACAGGAAGACGAACTTCTTGTTTCCTTCTGCAATATCTCTTCTGTACATGATCAGGTCGCGCAATATTTTTTTTTCGTTTTCTCTAACTTCAAGAAATGAGTAATATGACGAATATTGCATTTTGCGCACATGTAACATCGTGCGTCGCGCTCAGAAGGCTCGGCCGCATGATCTATGTCTGACCGGCAGAAGAAATGACACAAACCGTTTTTTTTTTTTTTGGGAGGGGGGGAGTAAAATAGTTTTGGAAACATTTACTTCAAGTACACATGCCGGCCGTCACTGTGCTTGGAAATTATAAAATTTGAACATTTTTGTTGAAGGTATATCATAATTTGTGCCTAAATATTAAAATAAATACTTCAAAAGGTGAAAGTCAATACATAATAGGGGTGGCCACTGTTTTGCGCAAGTAGCTGTGAGTCGCAATCACAGTAGCAGGAATAATAATAACAATAACAATGATGATAATAATAATAATAATAATAATAATATTAATAATAATAATAAATTGTTCGAAATAATACCACACGAGGTAAAAACATGAGATAACAGGTATTCTTATAGTCCTAGGAAGGCACTAAAATGTAGAAAAAAGAAGACAACCCCAAGTCGCATCACACTATGCTGAGTCTCTGAATACATGTAGTCCAAAGCCCACACGAGTCCAGGTGCAGTCTTCAGTGTGCAGGTGAAAAGATGAGAAACATTTTCATATAAAATAATGCACACCGTAGACGAAGGGTAAAAATAAACTTGCAGAGTACCACAATATGTTCTTCTTGGTACTACAACATTTTTATTGCGCCTGAAGAACCGAAAAAAAAATGCCCCCCACCTCCCCCGAAGGGAATCGTGAAGAAATGCGAATGCATTTCGCGCGCGCTTCACTCCATTTATATATGGTGGTTGTGGTTCGAAGAAGTTAAAGGCGCCTAATTTCTGCAGCCCGGTCGGGAGCACGGCGCAGCGCCTGTTCTTTTTTTTTTCTTTTTTTTTAACTTTTTTTTGCTTTTTTTTCATTTTTTTTTCTTTTTCTTTCTACTTTTTTTCTTTATATATATATATATATATATATATATATATATATATATATATATATATATATATATATATATATATATATATACGTGCGAGCGAGCGGACCGGAGAGTGGGGTGCAGGGAGGAGAGAGAGCGAACGGCGAGAGAAGGAGCGGCGAAGCACTGCACCTACCCTCTCCTACACTCTCTCCACACACGCGGGAACTCCGCCGAGCTCCCGCGATGCGAGCGCCCTCACACATCAGAGCGCGCTCCTCCTCTCCACTCACTCTCCGCTACTCCGCCCGCACCACCTGCTCCGGTTGCTAGGGGCGAGGATAAGCGCGCGCGCCCGCAGCTGTTGCTATGGGAGAGGGAGTGAGAGCGGAGAGATGCGGACACCGACGGACGCCTTACATAGCCCGACTAAGAAATGCTTTCGCATTTAAAAGCGCTGATGGTAAAACACTGGCGAGGCCCTACAGCTATAGTAACCACATCGTTCACAGCCTGAAATGCTTCCGTGTGGGCTTGTGAACAAAGCCAGAAGGCCTGTCATTCTGATCTGTTAACTTTTTCGTGTAATTAACAAGCAGGATCCGGAGAAACTTTTCAGATATAATATGCGCTGACACTCTGGCGTGACTCTTCTCCACACCTTCCACACCATCCCAGCTGCACCCACGGGGAATGCGAACGCAAACAGCTTTTTGGCGCCGCCACTAAAACCCTATACCCATAGGCGTGCGCAGGGTTCCCCTTCAGGGGGGGCAGGGGGGACGAAGGTTTATCGCAGCGCCCCCCCCCTCCCTATTTAGTCAATGTATGGAACAAAATTTGCGCCCCCCCTCTCTTAGGTGACTTATGGGGGCGGCCGCCCCCTCTGCCCCCCTTGTGCGCACGCCTATGCCTATACCCACGCAGAAGCGCCGATATGCTCGGCCGCTACAATGTGGTCGGGAATCTCATCGTTATGACGACCGAACATATGATGGTTCGGGGAAACATAACTTGACAACTACACGACTAAGTGGTTCGCCATGAGGATGAGATTATCCGTCTCGTTGTAGAAACTGAGCACAAGGACGCGCTCGGTGATATTTGCATCAGCATGCCGCCCATATATCCCAAAACTACGATATGATTATGAAGGATGCCGTAGTGGAAGGCTCCGGGAATTTCGACCACCTAGTGTTCTTTAAAGGACCCCTGACACCAAATGTGGAAACTCGAGGTGCTTGTGTCGTTTGAGACTCTTGCATGCGAGGGCACTTCTCACCGATTATTAGGGGCGAGCGTTGCCTACAAGATATTTTAATTTGGTTTTAAAGTAAAGGTGAGGGCTCATCCGAGTATTCTGGTAAAATCGACATTTTCCGTGGTTTTACGTAGACAGAGGCTCCCCTCATGACGTTGCAGAGGTCAGGCAAGTATTGTCGGCATCGGAGAACATTTTCGGGGTGCGCGCAATACCCCGACTGGCACCCGGCGAGGACTATTGTTCTTCACCCCTCTCGCTCTGTTGTCGGGCTGCTCTCAAGGTGGTTTTGGCTGCTTGCGCCAGGAATGCTTTTCTTTTTCCTGAGGGGGACACGCTCAACGCACCCACATCGTTTCATTCTTCACCGTCCTCGGGTCACCCTATTTGGAAACGGCACGTTCAGCCTCACCGAAGCTTGAGCGCATGTAGTCTCAGACGCTTCCCCGCTGTGGGGCGCTAGTTTCTTATGGTATTTAGGCGGGCGTTTCGAACTGAAGCAAAATCGTCCTGAATTAACGACGCTAGCATTAATTATACGATGCGTTAGAGCATTTACGATTCAATTTCGGCATTACCAGACGCAAAGCTACAAATTACTGTAAAAAAGTCGCAAACAAAACTTTTGCTGTCAGGGGTCCTTTAACGTCCACCTAAACTTAAAGGGACCCTGAAACGGTTATTTGAAGCTTTGTCAGCGTTTAGACTAGAGCATCATCGAACCATTGGCACCACAAATTTAGCGGCACGCCGTGTACCAAGGCGGCTCCGGACAATTATATCATACCCTCCTTCTCACCCCTGCCTTGCCTCCTCAACTCATGAGACACGCTGGCATCGCTGGCGATCGCAGAGCTCACGTGAGCACACTCGACGATTTGAGCTTCGCCCAGTGATCACCTCCGAGATTGCACGCCGACAGGTTGCGTGCATCTCGGAGACCATAGCCCAGTGCGCCCGGCAGCACGCACGCCGTCTGGCAACAGACACAGTTGATATCTTCTCCGACAGGTGCCGCCACCCTGCCAGCCAATTTTTGTGCGCGCACACCGCAGCCCCAGTGACGTCGCCAGCAGCCCCAATGACGTCGTGCCCACACTGCATGTCGTACTGGCAAGGGGCGGTTGAAAAGGCGTTGGGCTGAGCCGCAGTGATCTGCAGCGATTCGCAGCTTTATAGCGTTGTAATAAATTACACAGTGTAAGCAGAGAGCTTAAATTAGTCTGTAAATGAGCCTTAGGACTTGGTCTACTGGCCCAATGTGTTTGTACAAAATCGTCAAAACCGTTTCAGGGTCCCTTTAAGCACACAAACTCCAAGCATTTTCGCCTCCATCGATTATAAGGTAGTCGATTGTTGTTGCTCGTAGCGCTGCGTGTGCGTCTTCTTTTGCCGAGTAGATGAGTGCCGAGAAAGCCGGGCTGTCCCCCCCCACGCACCGGTACTGCCTTCATCATTTCCTACTACTAGAAGAAGTAATTAGCACGAAAAAGTAGCCGGGCAAAGGTGGTTTGCAATACGAAGCGCATGCGGCGCAAGGCGCTTTGAGGGGTTGGCTCGCGACGCCCTCACGCGGAGCGCGCCGTCGTGACTGTATAGAAACAGCTCTATTGTACTCGCGGCGGCTGCTCAGGCCGTAAAAGGAGGAAGCGAGCGCGCGCCTCCAGACCGGCCATGGTAGGACAAATGATGGGCGGGGGCACGTTATCAATTTGGACTTTAAACGAGACATGGCGGCAAAAAACCATCGAGAGTGTCCATATTGCTATCGGAATAATAAGGCTATTGCACAATTTAGCTTAGTGTATGAAAAAATGCAGCATTGGACAAATATTGCTTCGCATGTGCTGTGAAACGGGGCGAATCTGCTCTGAACATTAATTCTCAAACTGCTCCGAACTTGCTCCAAAGGGCCTTTCTGGCTGCTCCAAGCCTGCTCCTAAATGTCTTTCCGGATGCTCCAAGCCTGCGATAAAAGTCACTTTTGCCTACTCCCAGGAATGCTACGAAACCCATGTACCCTGTTCCACCCCTGCATGTACAAGGGCCTGTTTTCTATTTTAGATATTTCTATAGACTGATTGAGAACAAACAGGTTAACGTCTAACCGCCTGTCGACTCGAAAACGTTTTTATTTTTATTTTTACTGCCTGCATCGCCAACCTGTATAGTACCGATATAATAGTTAGCGGTCTGTACTAGCGAATGTTATACTTTTCTCCCTTGCCTTTATTCGCCCCGAGATCGGGCTACAGGTGGCAGCACCGTCACCGCGCTAGTGTGGATAGGCGGCCGGCGGCGCGCATACGAATGTACGCAGCGGCGCTTTTTTGTGAGTGGTTTGAGCCGATTGTCGGCAAATAAAATGCGCTGACCGCAGCCTACTCGTCATATATATGTCATCCATTGCCGAATGAATGCACGAAGGTCGCCGAACGTTATTATTACTTGTGAGAGAAACGCAATCTGCCATTGAAAGGGATGTTCGCGCTTGGCGACTGTCTTCCTTTTCGCACTATGGCACGTTTCTTGTATTTTTATTTGTAAGTGTTGAGCTTGTGTCCCGCCTACTTCGCACTGATGTAGAGCGACTTAATTCATTCTTTGCTTCATGCATGCTGACCTTGGATACTAAAAAAAATTAGAAAGAAAGAAATCCCATTTTCTTGGGCGATGAGCTGAAATAACCGCGAATAAGCATCCGAATTTTTTTATTGTTCAATTCTCCATGAAATGGACGTAGGACAGTCGATAAGCTTATACAGGAAAGCTCCGTGGCTGGCAGCGCTTTAGCGCGTTTGTTATGCAATAACAGTATAAAAAGGAAAACAGTTCAGCACACAGCTTTCTTCGATTGATTATCTGCATGACAGTGATGCAACAAAGGTTCGGTTATTTGATGGGACAAAAGCTTTTTTTTTAAAGCGAATAATGCCCCATCTTTAGGACAACGCCACAAAAGCGCTCAAGACATTGTAAAAAAATGATGACGTTTTGCGTGAAATTATACGACATATGTGTGAGGCACGCCGTCTGGACTAATTTTGACCATCTGGATTCTATAAAGCGAACCCAAATCTAAGCACACGGGTGTGTCTGCACAAATTTCGCCTAATGTTAAAATTGCGCTCGGCGACTCAAGTTTAATCACCTCCTTGTCCTTCCATTTTCTGTTGTTTTTAAGGGACAATTTAAGTACCGAAGTGTCAGAATTTACTAGACAGAAATATTCCGCTGTAGTGGGACCAGGACTGTACAATAAAAGGTTATCTCAAGCACAATTCAAGCTCGTCGCATAACCCATAAACAACAGCGCCACAGTTAGACACATAACTGCAAAACTTCGTTTATCACAGAATAGCTAAAACGCTGCTTTCACGCAATATTTAATACTCCTCATGTTTGGGACGACGACAAGTGCACTTTACGATTTGCTTCAACTACAAAGCGGCATCTACAGCGAAATAAACCTGGCGAACGCAGGATACACAGCACTCTCGGCAAGTGCACAAACTGATCTTATTGCAGTGCATATACAGCCGAGCAAGGCCAAATGTGTCTGTAGATCGTGCTAGGTAAACGTACAAGCAGTTAAACTTTCGTTAACAGAGCTGGACAAACCGCCCTTTGAGGATGCGCATGGGGTACGCGCACATGCTAGCCTTATGTGGCTAGCAGACGACGCGAGGAGCAATCCACACTAGGTGCGCTTCAGCCGGTGGCCGCCAGGCGGCGACTCTGCTCGATCTCGGGGCGAATAGATTAGGTTCATTCTACTTTTTGCCAACTGTCCGGTATTTGCCTATCCTGTAAGCATTTTTCTACGGCTTTCAACAGTGCTTGTTTAGTGTTATGTCCTAGTTCGTGAATGAGGCTGACGGGTACTCCATCTAAACCCAGGGCAGTGCGCTTTGGAATTTTTCCTTCGGCCTTTTTTCCAGTTGAAATTCTCAAGTACTAGCTCTTCCTCGGTTGCGCTCGCCGTCATACTTTTACTCACAGGGGAAATCCCCTGGACGGTCTTTTTAAACGACTCGGCTGTTACCTTTTGGATGTAGCCTAGCGGTTCGTACCCTTCCAATTTATTTCCTCCTTCATCTACAATTAATATGTTGTTGCATTGCCATGAAACACAAAAGAAGCTATTTCATGTCTAAAAAGGCGTCTTGAGTGGCTAGCCGAAAGAGCCGAAAGAGTCTTCGTCAAGACATTCTGTAGCCGTAGACGGCTATAGACGGCTATCCGACGATCGGATAGCCGTGCTAATGTCACGCTAGAAGTTTTCTAAACAAAACGGCTTGAACAAACCCAGCTATGACGTTTCTTAGATGTTTTTTAAAGACGTTTTCGGAATTTCGTAGTTATGACTTTAGAAATATGAAACAAGCTAATGTAACTGCATTTGCAGCACGTTTGGTCGGCAGCCTGACGGCTACCATAGGAAGTTAGAGGTTGAAGAGACTGAAAAGAGCTCCCGCGAGAGCTCCTTCCGTTTTTCTCCCACTTCCTATGTCAGTCGTCGGGCAGGTGACCAAACAATCAAGCAACATCGCTAACATACCTGTTCATCCACGCATGTCCTCACTGTGGCATCTATAAGTTTTCGACGTTCAGTTTGCTCGCATCTATTGTGCCCCGCATAAAGTTATTTCACTCCCTCATAATTCAGTGCCGGCCATGTGCCGCGAAAATTTATGGATCTCTATGAATTTACGCAGTGGCGTAAATCCATAAAGATCACAAAGGGGGGACACACATCTTCCAATGGCGGCCATTTTGTTTTTACAAATGTGATTTATTTTTAATTATACAAAATTTAAATTATGCATTCACATAATAATAATAATAATAATAATAATAATAATAATAATAATAATAATAATAATAATAATAATAATAATAATAATAAAAATGGGGGGACCCTTAAGCTTCGCCTTTAAGAGTTGAACGCGATAGCGATATCCTGTCCCTAGTCCGTACTTCAATCCCTTAGTGCACACTATGTAATGCGTAGCATGGTTTAAACCACGAGCAATTATGCGCGGTAAATGCGGGAAATGTTTTCGAAGTTGCTATGCACCCACTACGTGGTATTAAGGGAATACGCACAGTAACGCGTGTGTCTTTTGTAATGGGTACACGGCTTTGAACCACAATGTCATTATGATATTCACATCTTCTGACGCCCGATGGCTGTGCACGCTTGTACCACGCAACATTACTGCGATATTACATGTTGTATTGTGACGCCTGTATACAGGACGCGCGTGTTTGCAAAGCATGAAAGTTATTTTCACTGCAATTCCAAGCAGAGGAAGTTATTTTATAAGTAATCACTAGAGACCGGATTATAGGCAAATGCCTATTTTTTTCCTTGCGTTCCTATCGCGCCACTTTGATATATGAGCATTAATTGGGGGTAAAGGAGGGCTTTTATAGTGTTTTTACAGTGCCTATAAATGCCTATTTCTGGGGTTTGTGCCTAAACGTCTTTAAGTGCCCATAAATGCCTATTTTCAAAATTGGTGCTGTGGGGATTGAGGCTAGCCCGTCGCCATTGCACGGTCTTTTCGCCCATTTCTGCCGTCCCCATGTCCTCGCATGACTCTCCCCTCCTCCGCGGTCCGTCGGTTCTGGGAGAGCGGGAGTAACGCTAACCTCGCACCCGGCGCCGACTCTCGACTGTGGCGCCGCGCTCGAGTCTCGCGTCTCGCGAGACGTTTCGCGCGCGCGGCGGGGGTCAGAATCTCTCTGGACAGCGTGGGGTAAGCACGTCTTTTGCTTTCCGTCCGTCGGCTCCTTTGTTCTTGGGGTTCGCTCGCACGGTTCGCCAACGGTGCCTTGCGCCCGCGGCGAACGCTTACCTTCCGTTGCCCTTTCCGAACGCTAGGCCGAAGAGCGGTGCGGTGTGTTCGCGCGTGGTCTTACTACGCCGAGCCGTACCTATCGAAGCCAACGCGAGCGGAGTTTGCCCTTGCTCGAGCGATCGGGCCCTTTTTGGTCACTGATCGTGCGAGTACGCAGCGTCGTCGCGAGGGAACGTTTCCCCCAGCGACGTGTCGCCGTGAGCCCTTTTGCCCGCGGAGACGTGCTAGCGGCACCCTTTGTGTTGTATTTTCGCCCGTGGCGTGGTTAAGCCCGTTGCTTTTCCCGCCGCCTTTTGCAGCGGGCGTTGTACTGCGTTTTGTGGTGTTGCCGCGGGCAATAAAGTGTTGCGGATCCCGAGAGCAGTATACTGTGTACTTGCCGCGCTGCGCTCGGTGCCTTTGCTGCCCGAACGCACTTGTGCTGCGGCACGCTGGTTCACGCGAGGCGACGGCAAACGCGGCCCTGTGGCTCGCTAAGTCCGAACCCACGCTAGTGGCCGTACTCCTGTGAAGTACGTGCACACTACAGTGCCTATATGAACGCTATTTAGCCTTAAATTTTGCTTTCGAGTACAGTTTGAGACCGTAATTCATGTTACCGGGCAAAATTGACGTTTCGGAACTTTATGGGGTGCAAAAACCTAGTTCCCTAGTTCAACAAACATCCAGGAAGCAACCGGTCGCAGCAGGAAATGGGATGCGCCGGCCACCTTACCCCACCGCACTGACATGGCGCGAGCGGTTGGAGCAGGGGAGAGGAAAAAACGCTATTTCTGCAACCCTAAATGGGAGCACATCCCAGCGTGTACAGTGGAATGGGGAGAGGAAAATAAAGGCGGGAAGAGGACAGGGGAAGAAGAGGAGAGTGGCGTCTATTGCCAGGGACGTGGCGGGCGGCTTTTACCGCCGGTTTTCCAGTCGAGTGTTCCCATGGAATTGAAGCACCTCCTTGAAGACTTGGGCGTGGTGGGGGGCAGAAAACAGGAGGTGCCTGCGCGCAGCAGCAGGAATATGGAGAGCGAATGCGAAACCATGGAGTGCCGTCAGGAGAAAGTAGAAAGTAGGTAAAAAAAATCAGATGTGCGCATGGCTTTTGTTTCGTTTGTAATTTACTCTTTAAGGGCGCTTCACCAGGTCGCATGAGAAATTTTAGTCAGATACTGGAAGTGTTCGCGTGCCCAATGAAGAGCTTTGTACCACAAGAACTTTTTAATTGGTTCATTACGAGCCGCGAAAGCATGATGCCGGTAGGTGAGCTTGAAACCTTTGCCACTCGCAAGACAAATTCCTTCCCTGCCCTCTTCGGTATCAGAGAAACTCGGAGCCGGAAGATCACACGACGTTGACGCATCAACACGCCATGCGCACGCAAGATTACACTATGTGCACATGACATGCGCAAGCCAGGTCGTGCACACAAGCGGTGTTGTATCGTTTCGGCGTTCTCTGCCTGTTTCTGTGGGATGGATCCGTCTGTGCGTTTGCAGAGGCTGGCATGGATCCTGTATCCTTACCACGACACAGCGCGTCGCACAGCTGGAACTGCTGTAAGGGACGATGCACCAAAAACATGCTAAGCGTTGTCAGGGGCTGGCGCCGGCACGACGCGGGAACGGCGAGAACACAAACGCAAAAGAAATATAGGCAGCTAAGTCTCGCATCGCTCTCGATTCGAATAAAAAACTAAGGAAAAACGCGCGCACATTCCGTTTGTATGTTTTAGTATTTCTATTAACTTTCATTCTTCTATTCAAGCAACAGATTGCACAAATTACACATGTAGCGTCGAATAATTCTCGCAGTAGCATGCACTACTGTGATATACACAGGACCATTCCTTGTTGAACTTCACCTACCCCGACATTGGTGCGCGCGCCCGTGAGATAAAGGGCACGAGGCATTCAGTCTGACATTTCACCTCCTTCCGGGGAGCGTAGCGTTGCAAATCTTGGCAGACGTGATCGTTAGCGCAGTGCATGTATTACACTTCTAGCTCGAAACGCTCAAACCTGGTAAGGGGCCCTTTATGGTGTTCACACAAAGAGGAGAAATTGACCATGCGCTATTAGACGCGGCCAATACGAGGCTAACAGACTCTTCTGGCCTTTTAGCGGTCTGGCTATTGACTCCTGTGCTGCCCTTCCCAGCCATGCCGAAAAGAAGCAGACCCAGGAGCGTGTTTATTCGATGGTGGACCCTTAACTTACCATTCTGGACAATAAAAGGAGAGACCGTGTTCTGGAAACCGTGCCCGAAAAGGGACCATTGCATGGCTATGTTAAATCATTAACGCCTTTATACAATCATAAAATATAACATTTGTTTAGAAAAGCGGACTGTTGGGCGAGTTGGTAATTCATTACAAGGAAACTGCGCGAAAAAACGTGGACAAAGGAAGAAACAACAGCACATTTGGTTGCTTTCCTGTCGTAGACCAGGTTGCGCACGTCCTTATTCGGAAATTTGAGTTTTGGTAAAAATTTATTGTGCCTATATTTACGATTTTGGGGGGCCTAAAACTGTGTTTTTCCTGCCTATTTTTGGCGCCTAAAACACGATTTTAAGTGCCTAAAAATCCGGCCTCTACTGACTACCTCCTCTTTGGTGAAGTTCACCTCACCGTTGATCACGATGGAATCCACCTCCGGTGCTTGACTCCGAGTACCGCGTCGGCCCGACGATCTCAATTATAACAGCGCCATCTATCCTCTTTAATAGTCAACTATACGAAAACCACTAACGCCATCTAGTGATATTATTTCCAAGAGAACGACCCACATCCTAAGGAGCTTCGCCCCTAAAAACCACTAACGCCATCTAGTGATATTATTTCCAAGGACATATACACACAACGCCATCTATTGAGCAATTCATAAACTAGAGGTGGCTACATACATACTATACTACTACAGAGGAGGGAACGACCCACACCCCTAAGGAGCTTCGCCCCTAAAACAAGAGGGACATCATACCTGCCTGCCACCTTTTCGAGGTTGTAAGTCATCTTATGAAGATAAGGAACCATTGTAGGCCTTACAGTGCTAGTAGCCGTGCTTGCTACCACCGGTTTCTTGCTGCCTTTATTAAATGCGAAGTATTTCTTTGCGTACAGCAGGCACTTTTAGCGTTTCTATCTGCGTATCTATCTATCTATCTATCTATCTATCTATCTATCTATCTATCTAGCCGCCTACGTCTGGGTGATCTCGTGATTACCCCTTTAACTTGGGGTAGACCAAAATTAGTATGTGAGAATAAGATGCTTTGACGAATATGAGTCGCTGGTCGTGACATAAATAATGACAATCCCGTCGCGTACGTCGTCAAACTCTTTCGGGCAAAACCCTGTGGCACATACCACGGGGCGGGTATGTGCCACAGGTATACGGGTATGTGCCACAGGTGATTGACGGTTTAGACTACCCAGGAACGGCGAGACAAACATTGGTACTTTTGACGCCAGACGCGTTAAAAAGCTGACGTCATCAGCAGCGTTAACCGGACGAATGCAAATAATAAATGTCAGGATCCCAACAGGAATCGAACCCAAGCATTCTGTGTGACAATCAAGCATTCTACCACAGAGCCACGCCAGGTCTCGGAACTGCTTTTCGAATAGACCCTAACGTGAAACGTCAATTGTCTTTGCAGTTCTGGCTATCCAATTTTATAAACATTGCATATGTACTCCGATGATACAGCCGTCACGCCGGGTTAACATCAATTATAGTAAAGCGCCATCCACTGAAGTTGATATATGTTGCAGTGTCCAGGGCTACCATCCTGGCGAGCACAAGCGCTACATATCAGTTTACCGCTTCTGGTGTCGCTACTGCCCATGTTGCTGTTGGCATCGTTACGCAACTGTAAACAACTTGTTATGCAAAACATATGCGACTGTGGAACATATGTCTGTTTTAGCGTAGTTTCGTAACGTTTCGCTCCATAAAACATTACAACACAGTCACCTTCCCTCCGCATGCTTCGCATAACATCGATTCCCAAGGTACGTGGAATCTGCCGAATTTTCTTCTGCAGGAGAGTTTCCACCACTGACGTAAGCAACGAACCAGGGAAGCCTGCCAAATAAGGTGCCTAACTTGTTCGTCAAAGGCAGCCTGCATCGTGTGAATGCATGATTTCTTCAGCGCGGAATCCAGGCAGAGCTGAGGCACACCCCGCTTTATCAGCTTAGAAGTGGCTGAATCTTAGATTCTCAGGAACGCGCATATTTGTGAAAAAAACAGCGCAAACAAGACGGAGCACAAGAAAAGAGGGACACAGTACGAGCGCAGTCTAACAACTGAAGTTTATTGAAACGAAAACTTTAACGCAATAAAAACCAACACATGCATGCGCAGAAAAACTTAGGTGACGTCAAAGGAATGGTTGAACGTGCGTACCTCGCAATCTAGTAAACAGACTGACGGTTCAGATATACATTCATCACCCTTTTTGATAATGAACGATTCAGCGAGTTCAAGTGTCCTTTTGTCTTTGTGTTTCAGCATAATGACAGTGTTACTGAAAAAAACTCATGGATGATCCCTCTGTCATAGAAATCAGTATATCATGAAAGTGAAACTTGTCTTG
>JALIZH010022153.1:0-20810 GCA_030522465.1 Rhipicephalus appendiculatus | reverse complement strand
GGCTCATGACGTCAGCCAGGAGTGCTCGCCTATTGGTGTAGGCTTGTTGATGATTAGTGGGGTTTTTATGGCGCAAGGGCCATGGGTGGCCAAAGAGCGCCATGTCATTGATGTGGTGTTAGCGATGGCCAATGATTCGATGACAGGGTGTATTACGGCTGTATAGAGGCCTAAAATCACGCGCTAATAGAAGCGTAAAAGCCGTGTATATAGTATAAAATTATGGTGGTGATACGCGATGTGATCTATGGGTTTGGAATGAGTTGCGAGTGAGTATGATATCTACAAGTGGGAAACGTAAAATAGCACGAATGCCTCCTCAAGGCCTTTGAGGCCAAAGGCAGGGAGGTAGGTGCCTATTTAATAGAGCTGCCGGAGCAACAACCTCTTTTCAGAGGTTGCGCTACGGATTGCCAGGGTATATAACGTTAAAGCTATGAATTTCTTTTAAAAACGCCAACACAGACTGATGTTTAAAAAGCGGTTCGCTGCCTATGAACATCGATGGGTGAAGTGGTATATGTTCTCGATAATGTGATGGGAAGTGCCTTTTTTCTTATATCATCTAATCCACTGCACTGAATGAGAATGTGCAGGACAGTGAGCGGTTCACCACACTTATCACACATAGGTGTATCACCACCGGACAAAAGATGCGAGTGTGTACTGTGTGTGTGTTCTGTTCTTAGTCTTGTAAGTGTTACTTCTGTGTGGCGTGACCTCGATACTGGCGGCCAATTCCCGAGATGTGGTTTTATGAGGTGAAGTTTATTTTTTGTTTGCCTGTCCCATAAGCGCTGCCAGTAATCCCTGAGCTTTCGTTTAAGAAAGGGTTTCAGGTCAAGTGCAGGGACTCCTATGGATGTATTGGCAGTGCTTTCGTGGGCGGACGCAGCTAGCTGGTCCGCCAACACGTTTCCTTGGATCTCGCGGTGCCCTGGCACCCAGCACACTACGACATGCTGTCTGAGCGTGTAAATTGTGCATAGGGTTGTGTATAGTGAGACAAGGACAGGATTTCTATGTTTTTTCATTGTTTTTAGAGCTTTTACCACACTCAGGGAATCAGTGTATATTACTGCCTTCTGTAGTTTTAGTTGTTTAATGTGTTTCGCGGCCGCAAGTATGGCATATGCTTCTGCTGTGAAGATGCTTGTATTAGTGTGCAGAACACCGACATCTGAAAAAGATGGGCCGACGGCTGCGTATGACACAGAAGTGTGAGACTTGGAGGCATCCGTAAAGAATTCAGGACAGGTGTACTTGTGCTGCAGTTCAAGGAAATATGTATGGATGTGTGCAAGAGGGGCGTGTATTGTAACTTCCACGAAGGAAATGTCACAGTCTATGAACTGCCACTGCCACGGCGGGAGATTTGCAGCGGGGCCCGCCAAACGGTGTTCGAGAAGTGGCACACCTATTTCCCCCAGCAAGGCCCCTCACACGAAGTGCGTAGGGCTCTAGCAACGAAGGACGGTTGTGAAAAAGGGTAGAGGTGGACAAATCATTGACTGTGGAGTGTGAGGGGTGTTCATTGTTTGCGTTCACCTTGAGAAAATATACAAATGATAAGTAGGATCTCTGCAGATGGAGCGACCACTCATTCGATTCAACGTAGAGACTTTCTACGGGGCTTGTGCGAAAGGCACCCGAAGATAGGCGAATGCCTAGATGGTGGACTGGATCAAGCATCTTGAAGGCGCTTGGTGTTGCAGACTGATAGATTATTGCCCCGTAGTCTAAGCGAGTGCGTATGAGGCTTTTTTTATACAGATCCATCAAACACTTCTTGTCACTACCCCACGAAGTGTGTGACAGAACTTTGAGAACATTCATTGTTTTTATGCATTTGTTTTTTTTTAAATACTTAATGTGTGATATGAACGTTAGCTTACTATCTAAGATTAAGCCCAAGAATTTGTGTTCCGTCTTCACGGAAAGATGTCGGCCATGCAGGCCAATATCAGGATCGGGATGAAGGCCTCTCTTCCGAGAGAACAGGACACAGGTGCTTTTTTGTGCATTAAAACTAAAACCATTCTCGTCTGCCCATTTGGAGATTTTGTTTAGGCCTAGCTGGACCTGCCTCTCACACATCGAAAGGTAGCCTGATTTAAAACCAAGTTGGACATCGTCGACATACGTGCAATAAAACATATTTCGCGGGATGGAAAGACGCAAAGAATTCATTTTGATAATAAATAGTGTACAGCTAAGAACACCACCCTGTGGTACTCCAGTTTCTTGGAGAAATGGTCGTGATAAAACATTCCCTACTCGGACACGGAAGTTACGATTCAACAGGTAACTCTCTATAATATCTAGCATTCTCCCACGTACGCCAAGGTCGGTCAGGTCTTTTAATATTCCAAAACGCCATGTTGTATCGTAGGCCTTTTCCATGTCGAGAAACACGGAAAGAAAAAATTGCTTGTGAATGAATGCGTCACGGATTTGTGCCTCGATACGTAAAAGATGATCTGTGGTGGATCTACCCTCTCGAAATCCACATTGGTATGGGTCAAGTAGATGATTTGTTTCAAGGAAGTGTACGAGTCGCCTGTTGATCATTTTTTCGAAAACCTTGCAAAGACAGCTTGTGAGGGCTATGGGCCTGTAGCTTGAAACTGAGGATGGGT
Source organism: Rhipicephalus appendiculatus (assembly GCA_030522465.1). Classification (NCBI taxonomy): domain Eukaryota; kingdom Metazoa; phylum Arthropoda; class Arachnida; order Ixodida; family Ixodidae; genus Rhipicephalus; species Rhipicephalus appendiculatus. Next base: position 18,171 of record JALIZH010022153.1, on the reverse strand, counting down.
CCTTGCCCTGTTTTAGGATTGGAATAATAATGGCTTGCTTCCAGGCAGAGGGAATCTCGCCGGAAAACCATACGGCGTTGTATAGGGAAAGTAGGGTTTTTTGTGTTTCGAGAGGTAGGTTTCTCAGCATTTCGTATATTACATGGTCAGAACCTGGGGCGGATTTATTGCCGCAGTTTAGAGAGGCCTGTAGCTCAGGTAAACAAAAAGGTTCATTGTATGCCTCGTATTTTGTGCATTTGCGCTCTAGTTTTTGTTTTTCTATTCTTGTTCTGTAGCGTTGGAAGGCCTCAGAGTAGTGCGCGGAGCTGGACACTTGTTCGAAATGCGCGCCCAGGGAGTTCGCCTGGTCTTCCAAGCTGTTGCCTTGTGTGTTTACTAGAGGGAGTGAATATGTTTGACTTCCCTATTACCCTACTGACCCTGTCCCAGACTTTACCCTCGTGTGTATATGAAGTGATACCTGATAAGAACTTGTGCCAACTTTCCTTTCTAGCTTGTCGGCGCGTCCTCCTGCCTTGCGACTTAATGTTTTTAAAATCTAAGATTCTCGGCTGTCGGAGAGTCTCGAAGCAACCTCCATGCTTTGTTTTGCTTCTTGCGCGCGGTTCGACAATCGTTATTCCACCATGGCACACGTGGTTTGCCAGACAGTCCCTTTTTTGTGGGATGCATTCGGTTGCAGCATCAATCAGAAATGTTGTGAAGTAGTCCACAGCACCTTCTATGCTTAAGGCACACAAGTCAGTCCAACTTAAGAGAGTAAGTTTTTCGAAACTGTTCCCAATCGGCTGTGTCAGTCTGCCATTTGGGAACGTGTGGAGGACACTGATGTGATATTTGTGTGATTAGAACTATTGGGAAGTGGTCACTTCCATAGGGATTCCCAATTACTTCCCAGTTAAAGAGGGGGAGAAGGGACGGAGATGCAATGCTGAGGTCTATGGATGAAAATGTTCCATTTGCGAGGTTGTAATATGTTGGGACTTTCTGATTCAGAAGACATGCGCCAGAAGAGAAAAGGAACTGTTCAATGAGACGACCTCGCGCATCGCAACGAGAATCACCCCAGAGACTGCTGTGTGCATTGAAGTCCCCAAGGGCTAGATAAGGTTCTGGTAGCTGATCTATAAGGGACTGGAATTCAGATTTTTGTAGATTGTGGTGTGGGGGTATGTAGACAGAGCAGATTGTGATCAGTTTATTGAAGAGAACGACTCGAACAGCCACTGCCTCCAGCGAAGTTTGAAGAGGTAAATGCGTGCATGGTATTCCTTGATTGATTATAACTGCTACACCACCGGATGACGCCATGGCATCATCTCGGTCCTTTCGGAAGATTACGTAATTACGTAGGAAGTTTGTGTGTTTTTGTTTTAAGTGTGTCTCTTGTACACACAGCACTTTTGGATTGTGTTCGTGGAGGAGTTCTTGTAGGTCATCGAGGTTTCGAAGAAGGCCTCGGATGTTCCATTGTAATATTTGTGTCTGCATATTAAGTAAGAAAAGCTGCTGTGTGTACAATAAGAGAGTGTGGTGTGTTCAAAAGAACTAGTTTATGTTTCAGGTGGCAGGACGGTCGTCCGGCCCCGTTATTGGCTTTTTAGTTTTCTTGGCGCGGTCCAAAGAACTGCGCCGGTGTTTCGGCACCAGGGGTACCGATGTGTCCATTGCCTCCTCGGGAGGCACTGGATGCCCGCACGTGCGGGCTAGTGTTCCGAGTTTCGGGCCTCGCCTGGTGAGACGAGGCCTTGAGACCTGACGGCCCTGAAGTCGCCGGTCCCTGTTCTTGACTTGGCGGAGTAGTCTGGACTACTGCCGCCTTGGGGGCAGGTGCCACAGCCGACGGCTCGCTCTGTGCAGGCCGAAGGAGTGGCGGGGGGCCGATGCGACGTTGCCCCCGGCGCGCCGCATCAGCATAAGGTGTGGTGTGGAAAGGTGAGCACCTTTTACGGGCTTCACGCAAAGAAATGTTCTCCTTGTACTTCAGTGTGATGCTATCCTTTTCTTTTTGCCAGTTTGGACATGAACGTGAATATGCGGGATGATTGCCGTTACAATTGACACAGTGCGGCGTGCTAGCACAGTTGTCGGATGGGTGGCCTTGTACACCGCATTTAGCACAAGTTTGATGACCACGGCAGCTCAGTGATCCGTGACCGAATTTTGGGCATTGAAAGCAACGTCTGGGATTTGGAATGTATGGCCTGACAGTTAGTTTAATGTAACCTGTTTCAATTGTTTGGGGAAGAACACTGGCTGCAAATGTGAGAATGAGATGTTTCGTTGGGATTTCCTTTCCTTCTCTTCTAATAAGGATTGGCTTTACATCTGTCACGTTTTGGTTTTTCCATCCCTCTAGCAGTTCAGCTTCAGACAGGTCAATGAGGTCTGCTTCCGACACAACCCCGCGTGAACTGTTCATGGATCTATAGGGGTGAGACTGAAATTGGTACGCTTCCAAGTGATACAAGACTGTCAATTTTCTGATATTGTTGTTTCGATGGGAGTTCAAGAAGAAGGTCGCCGCTCGCCATTTTGGTGACTTTGTAGCCCGACCCAAAGGCGTCGGTCAAGGACTTTGCAACAATGAAAGGGGAGATGGTCCTTGCAAGTTTGTCAGAATTCTCGCTGTGGACGACATGAAATTTAGGGAAGTTTTCCATTGGTCGGGTCAGAGATTGGAGGATTTCATCGGTGCGTACCCTTTTGTTAGGGTAACGATAGAGGAGGCGGGGGAATGGCGCTGGTTCCATTATAGTTATGTCTATTTCGGCAGCAATGGCGGCCGCCCACCATGGAGTCCTACTAGGGGACGCTGCAGCACGTAACTTGTAAGGCTGCAGACGCCAGCCGTACAGTGCTGCTGTAACCTAATATATCATGTCCAAGAGAGGACACATATACACGGTTAACCCAAGCCGCCTACGAAAATGAGGAAGTAATTGAAGGGAGTAGGAGACAGGACAGCAAGGAAAGAAGATAGTAAAGAGAAAGATTAGAAAGGGGGGATAGGAAAAGGCGACTGCCAATTTCCCCTGGGTGGGTCAGCCCAGGGGTGCCGTCTACGTGAAGCCAGGGCCAAAGGGGGTGTGTTGCCTCTGCCGGGGGGCCTTAAAGGTCCAAACACCCGGCGTCGGCTCAACCCCCGGGATCCCATTTTCCCCGGACACGGCTCAGCCACGCACGGCTATGCGTGGGAGGGAGTCGAACCCCCCCCCCCCCCCCCCCCGTTAGCTCGGGTCCGTGGTGTCGCTACACACCAAACGCCTGCTTGCGCAGACGCCCCTGCGGGGTGGTGTAGGCTTGTGGGCATCCGCTTTTGAGGAGGAAATGCCGCGGATTGTTGAAGTTGTTAATGGCGCACCTCGATGCTCTGCTCATGATGATGATGATGATATGTGGATTTTATTGGCGCAAGGGCCATACTTGGCCAAAGAGCGCCATGAAAGATGAAGAAAACGTAACAATAATCCGTTATATATGACGGTACGTAAAGGTGTGAACAATGGTGGTGTTAAGTGGCTGTATAGGGGCCTAAAATTTCTCGCGCTAAAAGCGGGTAAAAAACACAGAAATATTAAAATCATGAAAGTGACGTGAAATGTGCATAGGGAAAATGAATGGCAAGTGATCGGGGTGACAATATTGTGGGGATTTGATGTTAGCACGGACGCCTCTTCAGCACCCTTGTGCCCAAGGAGGGCCGTGAGGCATGTGCTTATCCTATTATAGTTACCGTAGCAGCAGCCTCTTTCCATAGGTCGTGCTACGGATTTCCTGGGTAAATAACGTGAAAGCTAGGAATGTCTTTTAAAAACGCGTATAAAGCCTCATATTTAAAAAATCGGTTCTTTGCCTATGAACATTTGAGGATGCAGTGGAATTTGTTTTTGGTAAGCTAGTGGGAAGTGCTTTTTCCTAATACGGTCTAATGCACTGCATTGGATGAGAATGTGAAGGAGTGTGAGTGGTTCACCACAGTGTTCACATGAAGGTGGATCGCCATCATTCAAAAGGTATGCATGTGTGGTATGTGTGTGTCCTATTCGTAGTCTGGTAAGTGTTACTTGTGTGTGGCGTGACTTGGATACTGGTGGCCAATTACCGAGATACGGCTTGATAACGTGTAGTTTATTCTGTGTGTGCCTATCCCATGAGCTCTGCCAAAAGGCCCGGAGCTTTCTTTTAAGGAAGGGTTTTAGGTCTAGTGCAGGGATAGCTATGTTTGTATTGGGAATGCTTTCGTGGACGGATGCCGCTAGCTGGTCCGCCAGCACGTTTCCTTGGATCTCGCGTTGGCCTGGCACCCAGCACACTACGACATGCTGTTTGAGTGTGTATATTGTGCATAAGAGTGAGTAGAGGGCGACAAGGACCGGGTTTTTGTGCTTTTTTTAGACTTTTCAGCGCTTTCACCACGCTCAGGGAATCAGTATATATTACTGCCTTTTGTAGTTTTATTTGTTTAATGTGTTGAACGGCCTCAAGTATCGCATAAGCTTCTGCACTGAAAATACTTGTACTCGGGTGTAGAACGCCGGCCTTTGAAAAGGATGAACCAACTGCTGCATAAGACACAGATGTGCATGACTTCGTGGCATCTGTAAAGAATTCTGAGCAAGTGTATTTGTGTTGGAGTTCCAGGAAGTATGTGCGGATATGTGCAATAGGTGCATGTTTCGTAACTTCTACGAAGGATACATCACACTCTATGACCTGCCATTGCCACGGCGGCAGATGTGCGGCAGGAGCCATCAGACAGTGTTCAAGAACTGGCAGATATGTTTCCTCAGCTAGGCCCCTCACGCGAACTGAGTAGGGCTGTCTTACCGAGGGACGGTGGTCAAATAGGACAGCACTGGACAGATCATTGATTGTGGAGTGTGTGGGGTGTTCCTTGTCTGCGTTCACTTTCAGATAATATATAAAGGATATAAGGATGTAAGACCTCTGCAGGTGGAGCGACCACTCGTTTAACTCAACGTAGAGGCTTTCTACAGGGCTCGTTCGAAAGGCACCTGTAGAGAGGCGAATGCCCAGATGATGAACAGGATCAAGAATCTTCAGTGCGCTTGCTGTGGCAGACTGGTAGACAATGGCTCCATAATCTAGGCGTGTACGTATAAGACTTTTGTAGAGGTTTAGGAGACATTTTCTGTCACTGCCCCATGTTGTACGTGACAGCACCTTTAAGACATTTATTGCTTTCATACACTTGTTTTTCAGATATTTGAGGTGTGATACAAACGTTAACTTTGTGTCTAAGACTAAGCCTAAAAATTTATGCTCCGTTTTTACAGACAGACGTTGACCATGTAGGTCTATGTCGGGATCGGTGTGCAAGCCTCTCTTTCTCGAGAAAAGGACACATGTACTTTTTTGAGGATTAAGGCTGAAACCATTATCGTCGGCCCATTTGACCACCTTGTTTAGAGCAAGCTGAACGTTCATTTGATTCTAGGAAATGTATTTGTCGGCGGTTTATCATTTTCTCAAGAAGTTTACACAAGCAACTAGTTAAGGCGATCGGTCTGTAACTTGTGACGGAGGATGGATCCTTGCCCTGTTTTAGAACAGGGATCACAATAGCCTCTTTCCAGGAGCTAGGGATCTCTCCGGAAAACCATATGGCATTGTAAAATGAGAGTAATGTTTTTTTCGTTTCCTGGGGTAAGTGTTTGAGCATATCGTATACGATTCGATCAGAACCTGGAGCAGATTTGTTGCAACAGGTCAGTGCTGCCTGTAGCTCTGCTAAGCGGAATGGTTCATTATACGCCTCATTATTTGTAGAGATTCTATCTAATCTTTGTTGTTCCAATCTCGTTTTGTACCTTTGGAAGGTGTCCGAATAGTGTGTCGAGCTGGATACAAATTCAAAATGTGCTCCCAGAGAGTCAGCTTGGTCTTCCAAGCTTTCCCCCTGAGTGTCCACTAAGGGTGCTGAGTACGTTGGTTTACCTTTTATTTTCTTTACGCTCTTCCACACCTTAGCTTCGTCTCTATAAGAGTTCACACCCGATATGAACTTTTGCCAGCTGTCCCGTCTAGCCTGCCGGCGCGTCCTTCGTCCTTGCGATTTCACCTGTTTAAAATTGACGAGGTTTTCTGCTGTGGGCGAATCGCGCAGAAGCCCCCCACGCTTTATTTTGTTTCCTCCGAGCCTTGCGGCAGTCGTCGTTCCACCAGGGAACACGACGTTTACTTCTGGCGCTAGTTTGTGGTATGGATTTAGTAGCCGCGTTGATAATAAAAGCAGTAAAATACTCGATAGCAGCGTCAATACTAAAACCAGACAAGTCCGCCCACGAGATCTTAGTGAGGTTGTGGAAATCCTCCCAATTGGCTCTGTCAACCTTCCACACAGGAACCTGAGGTGGACATTCATTTTGATGTGTTTTGAGAAGTATTGGGAAGTGGTCACTCCCATAGGGGTTCTTAACCACTTCCCAGTTAAAATCGACTAAAATGGATGGTGAGATGATGCTAAGATCGATGGAGGAGTATGTGTTATTTGCGAGGCTAAAAAACGTGGGTTCTTTTTTGTTTAGGAGGCATGCACCTGTGGAAAAGATGAAATTCTCAATGAGCCGGCCTCGCGCGTCGATGCGAGAGTCGCCCCACAGGCTGCTGTGCGCATTAAAATCGCCGAGAACGAGGTAAGGCTCGGGCAACTCGTCAATAAAAGATTGGAATTCGTGTTTGTGTAGCTGGTAGTGTGGGGATATGTATATTGAGCATATCGTAATGAGTTTTTTTGCAATTATAGCTCTCACGGCCACTGCCTCCAGTGCCGTTCGGAGTGAAAAGTGCTGGCATGCTACGTTTCTATCGACTATGATTGCAACACCGCCCGATGATGCGAGGGCATCCTGGCGGTCTTTGCGAAAAACGACATACTGGCGTAGGAAATTTGTGTGTTTAGGGTTTAAGTGAGTCTCCTGTACACACAGCACCTTTGGACGAAATTTTATAAGGAGCTCTTGTATGTCGTCGAGATTGTGTAAGAGTCCTCTAGCGTTCCACTGTAATATGTTGTCCATTTTGAATGTGTGTGTGTGTGTGCTGTGTGTAGAAAAGAGACAGGTGATTTATTTTACAGAGCCTTTGTCAGGCCCTGTAATGGGCGTTTTGTCTTTTTTGGAGCGGTCGAGAGCATCTCGCCGCTCCTTAGGCGCAGGCTGCGCCGGTGGGCTGGATGTGTCCATCGCGTCTGCCGAGGCGATGGACAGTCGCTCTACCGAGCGGGGTTTCCGAAGGGTAGGCTTCGTCGCGCTGGACGAAGCCTTCGACCCCACCGGGCCAGAGGCCGTGGGGACCTCTTTGGCTTGTGTGCTGCCCTGGCTGCTGCCAGGGTTCGCAGGGGGCCTTTGGTGGGGCCGATTTCGGGGAGGGTGGGGCAGCCGAGGCTGCTTCCACCTTGGGGGGCGGGTGGCGTTTGCCTCGGCACGCTAGGCGTGGTCCGGGGCATCGCCGGAGGCCGTAGTGGTGCTGACCCCCCTCGCACCACTTCGGCGTACGTGTTCCCTGCAAAATGCGGGGAAACACGCTGTCTAGCTTCCCGAAAGCTGATGTTGAGCTTGATCTTCGTAGTTATTATTTCTTTTTCCCTCTTCCAGGCCACACAGGACCTGGAATATGCCGGATGGTCACCATCACAGTTGGCACAGTGAACCTGGGAATTGCATTCATCGTCAGCAGAGTGTCCTGTGGTGCCGCACTTCGCGCAGGTAAGTTGTCCTCGGCAGCTCTGGGAGCCATGCCCAAACCGCTGGCACTTAAAGCAACGCCGCGGGTTGGGAATGTATGGTCTCACGGGCAGTTTCATATAGCCTGTTATTATTTCAGAGGGAAGTGATGTAGAACCAAAAGTAAGTATTATATGTTTCGCGGAGATTTCATTGTTGTCCCTTCTTATCGTTATACGTTGCACTTGGATGACGTTCTCATCTTTCCATGCTGTCAAACGTTCCTCGTCGGTCAGATCCATGAGGTCGCCATCGGACACGACACCCTTCACGGTATTCAGTGTTCGGTGTGGTGTGATGGTAATGGGCTGATCGCCAAATGCTGTAAGGTTGCGCAGTCTCTGATATTGTGTGTGGTCTTTGAGTTCGAGCAGGAGGTCACCACTGGCGGTCTTGTTGGCTTTGTAGCCCGCGCCTAGTGTTTCGATAAGACATTTCGATACAAGAAACGGTGATATGTTTCTGGCCTTCTTTTCTGTGTTGTCGCAGTGAATGATGTGATACTTGGGGAAGTTGTCTTTCTTGGTGGGCAGAAGTTCAAAGCTAGCATCGGTGCGCCACCTCTTGGAGGGGCGATCGGTTCGGAAGGGGGTAGGTGATCCCATGAATAGTGTTTTTTATTCGGCAGCCATGCCAGCCGCCCACCTCCGAGCCCAACGAGGGGACGCTACGAGACGCGGAGGAAACGTAAGCGCCAGCTGTACATGGCTGCTATAACCTAATATGTCTACCCAAGCTTGGATATCGACACCAGGTTAACCCTTGCCGCCCAGGAATACGGAAGTAAAAAGAAGTGAGGAGAAGACAGGACAGATCGAAAGTGAGAGAGAAAGACGAAGATGAGGGGAGAGAGAGACAGGAAAAGGCGACTGCCGATTTCCCTTGAGTGGGTCAGCCCAGGGGTGCCGTCTACGTGAAGCCGGGGCCAAAGGGGCGTGTTGCCTTTGCCGGGGGGCCTTAAAGGTCCAATCACCCGGCATTGGCTCAACCCCCAGGATCCCCTTTTCCCCGGACACGGCTAAGCCACGCACGGCTACGCGTGGGAGGGGATCGAAACCCCCTCGTTGGCTCAGGTCCGTGGTGACGCCACTCACCAAACGCCTGCTTGCGCAGACGCCCCTGCGGGGATGCTCTGCTCACCATCGGCGGGGTCAGGCGTAGTGGGAGAACACCCGGCTGATGCGCGGCACGCAGAGGTGTTCTGTGACTACGTTGCACCGCGCGTGCCGTGCGTTAAGCCGAGTGTCATGCTAAAGGCGCGAGCTCTTCAGCCTACTTGGTATAACATTCCCATTTTTTGCTGTTTGATAAGTTCTTCACCCTTGGGGCGAAACCTCGATATTTTTTGAGTACTTTCACTTTTTTTTACTTCATTAATACTGAGCTTCAACTAAACATCTACAAATAGCTCCCCTACCCTTTCTGGCCTAATTGCTTATGGACTTCGTATGGTTGTGTCAGCTTTGCACTTCTTGCTTCACATATTTGCCTAATTCTGTCTGGCTGATGGTACGTACTTGTCATTTCCTTCGTGTATAGGGGGCAGGGGCGCAGCCAGAAATTTTTTTTCGGGTGGGGGGGGTTCAGCCTTACTTTATGTACGCTTGTGCGTGCGTTTGTATGCGTGCGTGTATATTTGCGCAAGCAAACTGGAAAATTTTCGAAGGGGATTTGAAACCCTTTGCTACGCCACTGATAGGGGGTATGCGCATGACGTCATCCACGAGGAGCGCTAGCGGCGGGGTCGCCATTTTGAAGGTTCAGGCACTCGCCGCCCGCTCAAAAAGCTTACTTCACGCGGCGTGTCCGAGATCCGTACGTCGACTTGCATGACTAGAGATCTCCGGAACTTCCCCTGTACAACGATGCATGGACAGCAAGACTTCGCGTACGAACGGACCTTCAAAATGGCGCGGCGAATGTGTTGCCGCCTTGCGGATCAAAGGATCAAAGCTGAGTGCATACCCGCACATGTAGACTTCAAAGGGTTTTTGTCTACAAATAAAGACAGAGTTCTTGTAGGAGCTGCCACGCTCATTGTTGCTTTCGTGCAGCATGGTACGGCGCATACCGGCGGAGACGAATGCTCGGTATTTTGCGACAGTGTATGAAACCTTGTTACAATCACTGATAACTAAAAGTCATTACATTCGTCAAAGATCCCACAGCAATATAACTAAAACGCAAATCATGTCGGCAGCAGATTATTCTGTTCATTATCCGACTTCAAGTGCCATTGAGGTGCTGGCGGTATGCTAGGTTTCAATGACAGCTAACCAGGGCGCTCTGTTTTATGACATCCTGGAAGATTAGTCTAGAGCAGTGAACGTGTGTGTGCAGGTACCCGCAGCTTCCCTGCCTTCAAGTGGGTCCACAGAGCAGAAAAGCTTACCTGCCGGTCGAGGTCTGCGACGTCGCGGCTGGTCACAAGTGCACCAAAAAGCTCACAGACACGCATACATCGAGACTTATTAGAATGAGTAGCAATACTGTACCATATGAGCAATGCCTGTTTTCAACAACGGGCATGCAGAGATGCTTCCCCTTGGCAGGCATTCAAGAGTTGTTTTACTGCTGTGCAGGAAAGTGCGCTGTCCGCCCCAGGCCGGGAGATGGAAATCGCCAACCTGGTGCGCAACGCGAACTTCAGTACGGACCCGCACGCGCAGGAATTTCGTGCTTCTGTCACCAACTCTATGATGGAGGTGACGGGCCGCGTGCTGCCAGCTCCAGAGCTGTTGTATGGTGGCTCGAACCAGCAGCGGGTGAAACCCACGAATGGTGTGTGGGACATGCGGGGCAAAAAGTTCTACGAGCCAGCAGTGTTCGATACCTGGGCCCTCGCCTGCTTTGCTCTACAAGAAATGTGCGGAGAGTACGTGTTGCGCAGGTTCATGCAAGAGCTGTGGACTACCGCCATCGCTGCTGCCATGAGCATGAATGTCCAGCCCTGCATGTGCTATTATGTTACGGAGATCAACCAGGTGGAGCCCATGTTCCGAGACCTCCAGTCCACATTCCCGGGTCTGCAGCTCCTCGTCGTCGTGCTGCCCGGCAAGACGCCCATTTATACCCAGGTCAAGCGAGTCGGGAATACAGTGTTGGGTGTGGCCACGCAGTGCGTATATTTCAGAAATGTGACAACATTGGACAAGCAGACTCTCAGCAATCTGTGTGTGGCGGTCGAACCTCAGGCTTGACGATGCAGTTGATGCCGTCCAACTTGGCGTTGATCTTCAGGAGCCGGTCAAGGTGCCGGTCATTTTCCTCGGCGCCAGCGTCACTCACCCTCAGAATGGTGACAGCAATTCCTTCATTGCTGCGGTCAGTATGCGTGTTTGGATCCTTTCCGCATTGACTGCTTCAGCGTTTGCTAACGCATCTGTTCGATGAATTTACGCGATAGGTTTTTTTTTAATTGCGATAGCAATTATATGGACACTCTTGACGGGTTTTTGCCATTGCCGTTACTTGAGCGAATGTTTCATGTGTGCTGTTTCTCCACTCATGCAGCCGTTAGGAACACACTAGTTTTCTAAGCCTAAGCAATTTGTGGAGTTTGGTGGGCAAAGGTAATTAAACTGCATCCGTCAACCGGCACCACCTCCAACAGTGAATACTAGAACATTCCACACCAACTGTCCCAATCGTGGCGCTCGACAAAAATCAATTTCGCTCAGAAATATCAGAGAAAATTACACACACATAGACACTAGTTCTACAGTACTTTCCCAAAACAATTTCAGCGGTAAAATTTTTTTGGGCACGTGAGCGCCATTTGACCTTCACGAAATGTTGAAAAACCAGGTACGAAAAAAAAGATTCGCTATAAATCGACCGTTCCAGGCATTCCCTCAACATTTGCCTTTTCGCGTTTTTCGAGCATCGGCATTTCATTACAGGACACTTCCTTATAGCAGCTTTATCTTTTTTACTGCTTAGCGCGTCGGTAAAGTTGAGTAAATTGTAACGTTTTCGGGAATTTTTTCACAAAAGAAAATCATCGATCAAGCCTACAAATTATTTTGGTAAAACTTTCCGTAAGACGTACTGTTTCTTAAGCGTCTTGTTTTGCCTGCGTGCAGCGCATAGGTCCTACAATAAAATCCAGAACTTGGCAAAAGCGCCACTTTCGCCTATGCTGAGATGTCTGTTGCACCCTAAGGTGGTCCAAGAAAAAAATAAGGAGAAAAGCGCGTACGATTGAGAATCATCATAACTTTGTCCAGACAAAGCTTGATCAAAGTTTTTTTTTTTTCGTTTTACTTAAGAAATATTTTTTTAGGGTTTACCCCCATTGCATTGTTTTACTATGGGGCCAATACAAACCAGCTGAATTTGCTGCATGAAAAAGGCGAAGCAATGAATGCGATAGCAACAAATTGGAATGTCAGGCGACGAATGGCAAGCAGGTTGAAACGCGCAGCGCGCTGCTCACGCACTCATGACGCACGAAAACAACACGCACAGGACGAGAGCGAACTAACAACGTTCACAGCTCGACACTTAACGCGCTGCTCAAACAAAAACGACGAACGAAACGTATTCACTGGTACAGACGAGTTCGAACTAACAAGTGTCACAGCCTAATCGATTCTGCGGGCATTCTCAGTAAAGTTGTTCTCTCTCTCATGTTGCCAGTCTGACAAATCATGCTTTAGCCAAAAATCTGCTGCTTGCAACCACTCAGATTAGGATGTGAAAAACAGCTTGGAATATTCCGTCTGAAGGGTCGCGGTCGACGTACGGAAGGCGTAAATGCACGCGTGTCGTAACGTCTTGCGGCTTTAAGGAATACATAGACGAACTTCGTGTGGATCCGCTATAAACGTCCAGGCTCACGCCTCCTTTTGCCGTTTACATAAACGCGGTGACTTAACGTATTTTGACGCCCACTGATTCCTAAAGGAGCATGCAGTAATTAATGCGATCTATTATTGGGGGAATGGCGGCATCTGAGGCAATAACATTTTTATATTTTTACCTTTATTTGTTAACACCTTGATATGTTATAAACAATATAACGTGCTAACAAAGAACCCTGAAAACAATGTGGCATGAATAGACTTCCTCTTTTTTTATGCAGCAAATTCAGTTCATTTGTATTGCCCCCATTGCAGAACATTGCAATGGCCGGACTACATTTCGATATATTTTTCTGCCCTAAAACCAAAAATACTTTGATTAAAATTTCTCTCGACAAAGTTGTGACGATTCTCAGTCGTATGCGCTTTTCTGCGTATTTTTTTCTCGGACCACCTTAGGGTGCTACAGACGTCTCAACATAGGCCAAAGTAGCACTTTTGTCACGTTCAGGATTTTATTTTAGAGCCTTTACAGCGCACATATGCTAAACAAAATTTAGGGATAGTACATTTTATGGAGGGCTTTATAAAAACATTTTGTGCATTTCATCGACAATCATCTTTTGTAAAAAAAAAAAAATCCCGAAAGCGCTGCAATTTCGGCAACTTGACCTACACACTAAGGAGTTAGTTGGTTGGTTGGTTGGTTAGTTTATGTTTAATGGCGCAAAAGCAGCTCAGGCTATGCTGCGCCAGCCACAAGTTGTTAAGTAGTGAATAGTTAGGAATGCACAGTTTTACAGTTTACTTAAAAAAACCACTTGCCTTTAGAAAACTGAAAACATCACACAATGGAACAAGTGGGTCCTCTCCTAGGATTAAACTAGGGTGTAATGGTATGTGATACACTGGCATGTGGTATACTCGAGTCTATTCTCACATATCTCACCACACTAGTGTTCATGTGCCACCACAGTATTTATTGATGAGACGCGTCAGTTCGGGGAAGAGGCGCCATGAGGTACCCTGCAAACTCTTTCACGAGAACTTCTTAATATAAACATTTTGTTCGAGTGACGTATTTCATAAATTAGTCCTTACTGGATTGAAACCACTGGTAACTCCTATTTGACGGCAGAAGATCAAAAGGCGTATTGTAGAGTGCCCTATTATGGGAGGTATTGGTATAAACGCAAGTCGGAGAGCAAGTGGAAGCGTCTTTTAGGCATTCTAAACAACGATGGAGGATCCTCAGACGAAGAAAACAGTGAGAAGTGCTCACGCTGTGCTTCGAAGACAGCACGCCTTGAGAGGCGCATTAAAAGCCTACAGGCAAAGCTTGCCGATGAACGAGACAGGAACCGGGAGCTCCAGAACAGGGTGATTGAAGGGATGGGTAAGCGAACTTGACCAACTAAGCAATGACTTTTCATTTGGTAACGCAGTGACGTATAAAAAATCAGAATTAACTGTAATCCTGCAGGTGCTATTATATTTTGTTTTTATTTTTCTATCTAGGCTCCTGAAACTATTGCTTATTTGCCTTTTCTTCGTTTAACTATGTGCATAGATTGGTAGAGGGGGACACATTGTGTCCATAGATAATGCAATTACAAGTGTTGTGGTGTAGTGTCACTGATATGTCAGCTATCTGGAGAAAGACAAACTTCAGTTGCACTGCTCTGAGCTCTTGCCTATGGATTAAGACTTTTTTTCTTCTGTTTTGCAAAATATGCCTCTTTCCCATTCCAAAAAGCAAGCAGTTGTGTTGTGGACTATCCCACCAGAAGTGTGCTAGATTTTGATGGTTCATTCATCAGCAGAATAGACTTGAACAGTGCTTAAAGGCATGGTGCCATCAAATGTGTGGCTTGAGCATTCTTTGTGGGAAACGTTTGTAATTGCTCTAGGAAGCGTGATACGTGCTCAAAGATATATGTATTCTCGCCGAACGATTTGATGCCACCCTATTTGTATCGACCACTTCGGTTTTTTGGCGCCGAGTTTGACAGTGATATCACTTTGTAGTAAGCTTGAACAAGTGGGCCCACAAAGCTGTGACGCACGCAGCACTGCATCGTCTGTTCCCACGCACACGCCAGCAATCGTTGAGATGCCTTCAAACCTCACTAACAAGCTAATAGGGAATATTAGCATGTAGATACATAACTGTGATATTTGCAGAGGTCTTTGTGGAGTAAAGGTTACCGGATGATGGTATCAACATCTTGTGACACTTCGTGTAACCGCAGTTATAGCTGCGGTAATGTTTTCGCGTAGTGGCTGTGGTGAAAAAAAATGTAGAAAAGGCAGTGCATTCGGAACTACGTCACTGTCGAAAATTTTCACCAGCAAAGAAGTGGAATACATGAGGTTTCTGCAACCACATTTCTGTGCTTGCCTGGGGAATCTTATCACCATCAGGTGGCCCCATCTATCCAGTCTTGCGTTTGCGGCTACGGTAACCCAGTATGCTAAAGCAAAGAAATGTGCGAGCAAACAAAAATTCTCTAAAGTAGCCTTCACTGGCTCGCATAATGATGCGAAGCACTTTGCAAAATGCGAGCAAGTTTGGCTACTTTGGCCACATGCTAAGGAAACATGAGTTAGTTAGTTAGTTTGGTTTTTTATGGCGCAAAAGCAGCTGAGGCTATGCTGCGCCAGACACAAGACGTTAAGGAATGGACGCTGAAATGATGAACTTTTAAAGCTTATTCAACAAATTACATTCTTTCAGGAAGCTTAGCACGTCAGGCAGAGGTACTATAGGGTCATCTCCTAAAAACAAAGCAGGGTGTAAAGGTACGTGTTGTTTGTATAGTTTGCTGAAATGTTTTTGTCTCTGTGTTTCAATGTTGGGACATGTGATTAGGATATGCATAAGTGTTAACGGTTCTTGGCATTTTTCACACGTTGGTTGTTCTTCCTTTGCGAGCAAAAAGTTGTGTGTCAGGTGTGTGTGTCCAATGCGAAGTCGGCATAATATAACTTCGATAAACCGTTGTTGGTGACGGCAGGTCTTCCACTCACCGAGTATGGGCTTCACCAGGTGGAGCTTGTTATTCGTGCATGTGTCCCAATGTTGTTGCCATTTTGCTAGTAGAGCTAGACGAATTGTTCGCTGGATGTCTTTAAGGGGAATTTTCACTTTTGCTACTGTTTTGTGTGCTGCCAAGGAGGCATATTTATCTGCTTTTTCGTTTCCAGGTATCCCAACATGACTTGGGACCCAGCAGAAACGGATGGAAACTGCCTGGCTGTTTAAATATACCATGTTTAAAATGTCACCCACTAATGGCTCACATTCGGATTTTATATGTAGGGCTTTTAGTGTGCTAAGTGAGTCGGTGTATATGATTGCTTTCTTGCATTTGCCAGCGATGATTTTCCGAACTGCTTCACTCAAGGCATAAGCTTCAGCTGAAAAAATGGAGAAACTACCAGGTACTCTCACAGAAACTGCACTTTCCGCTGTCGCAATCCCAATACCCACGTGGTTTTCTGTTTTTGAGCCATCTGTGTAAAATTCTTCGTAATCCCTATATTCGTGCTGAAGCGTATGGAATTCTTGAATTATGTGTTCTGGTGGAGTGCTTTTTTTGTTGAAACGGCCTAGTGAAAACTCGCAAAGCTGTGACAGGTCGTACCATGGCGGCAGTCTTGGTGGTTTAACAGCGACGTGTAGTGCTCCTTCAGGGATGGTATAAAAGCGGCAGTATTCCTCGAAGCGTAGGACAAGTGGTTTGATTAGGTTGGGTTTGTTGCGGTAGTGTAAGCGCGAGTTACACTTTGTGGCAATTTCGTAGCAGATGTGTTCAGGTGACGATCTTATTCTTAAAACATATGACAGGGTTAGTAATGCTCTTCGATGACACAGAGGAGGTTCGTTGCATTCTACGTATAGACTTTGCACAGGCGATGTTCTGTAAGCACCACTGGACAGACGGAGACCGAGGTTGTGTATAGGGTCAAGACGGCGAATGTATGAGTCTCGCGCTGAGTCGTAGACAACGCAACCGTAGTCTAAAATGCTGCGTACAAGAGATCGGTAAATACGTATAAGGCAGAGTCGATCGAAACCCCAGTGCTTATGGGAAAGTACTTTGAGAACGTTGAGTGCTCTGTTTGCCTTAGTTTTCAGAGCGTTTATGTGTGCCAGAAAGTTCAGTTTTCGGTCGAATGTGATTCCTAGAAATTTGTATTCTTGTTTTACCGGCATTTCGATGTTGTTTAGTTTGAGAACAGGGTCAGGGAACAATCCTCTTTTTTTGTGTAAAGAGAACAGCGGTGGTTTTTTGGGTTGAAAAGCGGAAACCATTTTGGTCGGCCCATCTCGTAAGTTGATTTATTGTAATTTGGAGTTGCCTTTCACAGGATGATAGGCTGGAGGCACGGCAGGCGATTTGGAGATCGTCAACGTAGATGGAGTGCATGACTGTAGGGGGTATAGTTCTGTTGATGGAGTTCATTTTGACAATGAAAAGAGTGGTGCTCAGAACGCAACCCTGTGGTACACCATTTTCTTGGACAAATATTTGTGATAATACCGTACCTAGACGTACTTGGAATGTTCTATTAGATAGGAAATTACATAGGCAGTTAAGCATTCTTCCGCGAATCCCCAAGTTTGCTAGATCTCTGAGAATCCCATATCTCCAAGTTGTGTCATATGCTTTCTCTAAATCAAAGAAGACGGCGAGACAAAGCTGTTTGTGTAGAAATGCTTGTCGTATTTCTTGTTCCATCCTAACGAGATGGTCAGTGGTGGAACAGCCCTTTTTGTATCCACACTGGTGTGAGTCTATTAGGCGCTCTGACTCAAGAGTGAAGGTGAGTCTTATATTAATGATGCTTTCGTATGTTTTTGCTAGGCAGCTTGTTAACGCAATGGGCCTGTAGCTACTTGGGGATGTTGGGGGTTTACCAGGTTTGAGGAAAGGTATAACTATTGCATTTTTCCAATCTTCAGGCATTACGCCAGAGTCCCATACTTTGTTAAAAAAGTGGAGAAGTGCCTGCGCCGATGCTTGGGATAGGTGTGCCAACATTGTGTAGTGTACCTGGTCAGGCCCTGTTGCCGTTTTTTTACCGGCGGAAAGTACTCTGTTTAATTCGTGCAGTGTAAGCGGAAGGTTGTAAGATTCATTTGAGGTACTGGTAGTAGGTAATCTTTGTTTTTCTGCATTTTCTTTGTATTTCAGGAATGTATTGGTGTAATTTGCTGAACATGACACTTCGTAAAAGTGTTCTCCTAATAGGTTGGCCTGGTCTTCTAGTGTTGTTTGTGTGTCTGGACTTGTGAGGAGTGGTATTGTGTAGGAGGAGTACTCTCCTTTAAACTTCCTGACCTGGTCCCACATATGTTTGGATGTGACTGAACTGCTAATTGATGATATGTATTTCTGCCATGAATCCTTTTCCGCCTGCCTTCGAATAAATCGGGCTCTGGCTTTTGCCTGTTTGAAATTGATGAGGTTGGTGTAGGTGGGGTATCTTCGCAGAATTCCCCAGGCCTTATTTTGTTGTTTTTTGGCGTCAGTACACTCGCTTGTCCACCAAGGGTTAAGTTTCTTACGTACGATGCCGGATGACTGCGGTATTGCCTTTTCTGCAGC
>JALIZH010022152.1:0-23902 GCA_030522465.1 Rhipicephalus appendiculatus | reverse complement strand
GAAATTCAGGCAAATTCAATGGCGAAACCGAAACCCAAGCACCGATGGGCGCAACAAGCAGACGACTAGAATGACCTCACTGTTCAAGACAACGGTTACAGAGGTGCAGTTCTTCCCCGTTCGTTAACGTACGTGCATCATGCATGCTACTACTGCAAGCGCAGCCCACACACGCACACCAAGAAGTCGGTTGATGGTTGATATAATGACGTTTACTCATTGTGGACGTCTCAGACGAATGTCGCAGTTGCGCTCTTCCGCGTTTCGGTTTCGGTTTCGCCGCTGATTTTGGGAGAACTTCATCGTAATTATTCTTAGAGGCCGCTTTTTCGAAATCTCAAAGCTGAAATGTTTTCTTCTCATGAAGGACTTCAATTCTCCCATTGGAGTTAACGACTTAACTGCTCTAACTACAAAGTTAATTAATTTAACTTTTCTTAATTACGGTCCCAAATCATGTCTTCAACCATCTTAAGATGCCTGCCGCTATGGAAAAAAGCAGTTGTGAAGACAGTGAGCAAATACCGCATTTTCCCTGATTTTTTTAAAATAGTGGACACATTTCTTGAAACACCCTGTATATGAAACGTTATTACAAAAAAATGTCGAAGTCCACAGGATGTCCGTAACATGCTACTATGAACTAACACACACTTATCACAATATACACAATTTACATGACGATATATGTACAAATGTAAAATGAAAAATTGCTCCACGTATGACACGTTTATCTGACTAAATATAACCTCGCTCAACATGCCAGCAATTTCAGCCTTGTAAGTTGTGCCAGGTCCCCAGAACAAGTGGGTAATTTTTGTGGCCGACTGTAAAATGCACAGGCAAAAAAAAATTAACACCATCTTCCTAAAGGGAACCCTGATGGGATGCGAAGCAGCAGCGTTGGGCACGGGTGGCGTCACGGGTTGAACGCCGCTAACGCGCCAGCTCCGGTCCAGCGCCCGTGTCCACTCTGAAGACCTACGCCAGCCATCGCTTCAAACGAATCTTCCAGCGCTCACCGCAGCAACTGCGTTAGCGCCGTTCAACCCGTGACGCCACCCGTGCGCAACTCTGCTGCTTCGCATACCATCAGGGTTCCCTTTGGGAAGATGGTGTTAATTTTTTGCGCGTGAACCGACGAGTCGGCGGTGTAGCGAGCGGCGATAGCGGCAGGTGTTGCGGGCGAACAGACAGGCGGCAGCTGCGGGCGCTGCGGCGAGCGCGCGGCAGGCGAGGGAGAGAGTGACGTCAGCGCGCACTGCGAGGGGAGCGTGACGTCAACGCCGTGACCTACTTGGCACCGCTCCAACACCTGCGGCGAGGGGAGCGCGTTGCGGCGCGTTCGTACGGACGCACGGAGGGACAGCGTTACACAGGCTAGTCAAAGAGCTGCTTCGCATCTAATAAATGACACACCTCGCAGACCATACTAGAGCTCAAAGATGTTTTATTTCAGGGGTCATGGTGTAATTGCAAACATATATTTATATGGACTATTTTCTTCTTTCACAGCTTTACTCATTTCTGTGATGTACAATTGAAACCGATTGGCATATAAGGTCCTATTGGAACCAATTTGTTCAATTCCCATTAAAACCATCTGGTGTAAAGGATCCTTAGCCCACTCCTATATATAAATTTTACTGCGACACTCCCAATTAATCATTCCATCAACCTGACCTCTGATACATTTCTCTTGACAGAATATGAAATGTAATTAGTATCGATTAAGTAAGTATTGAGGCCCACCTGAAATTGTCCTACATAAAGCACCAATGGAACCAATAAATATTACTGGTCCCATATAACAATGTCAAATCGAATGCCCAACACCACGTGGACTCGTATAATGATGTCAAAACTTTCCGATCCGAAGAGCAATGTTCCAATAAGGGTTGACCCCAATCGGGATGACACAATCATTTGGATTATCCAAAATTCTAACCTGGGACTGAGCCGGGTGCGCGACCCAGTCGCGTTCCGCAGGACCCAGTAAAGTTGTTTTCCATTTCATTCCATTCTAATAGGGTGGTCAAATGGGAAATTTACACCAATTGTCGGGACCATTCGGAACTATCAATTCCGATTGGGCTATCCCATTGAAGTGCAAGGTTCCAATCGGATTGAGCTAATTCAATTGGGGGGCCAATTGGTATGACCAGTTGAACCACGTGACTTTTTTTACTGTGTTGGAGAACCAACTGGACCAGAGTAAATGGGTTAGCATTCCATTTGGACACTTCAGACCATCCAATTCAAACCCATTGTATAATGGGTCACATTAACTGGGGCCATTTGAGACCAAATGGAATTCCCAATTGGTCTCAATGTTTTTAGGGGCGAAGCTCCTTAGGGCATAGGCTAGTCCGGCGCCGTCCGTCGTAGCCACCTCCCGCGTCCGGCCACTTTCATGAAGTAGGGAAGCACCTACTATGCGAACCAGAACACTGTAGTACAATATAAGGCCGTCAACCACCACCACAGTCACCAGAGTCATGGCTGAGAGCACAGAGATGATGATGATGATGATGATGGTGGTGTTTATTGGCGCAAGGGCCAAGTGTGGCCAAAGAGCGCCAGTACTATGAATGTTCAGGAAGAGTTGACGAATGGATTACGATGGATTATGTAATGTGGCTGTAAAGCGGCCTAAAGTCAGTAGCTCTATACAAGCTTAAAACATATATAGGTTAAAAAAATCTTCCCCCATCTCCCGCTAAAGGGAACCATGTGTGGATGCGAAGCAGCAGGGCGATAATTAGCCTGAGCAGGAGGAACGTCGCCGCTCTCGTTTCACGGCAGCAGACACCACCTGCCTAGCCATTGCTAAGCAGCCACTCTGTGCTCTCGGCCATGACTCTAATGACTGCAGTAGTGGTTGACGGCCTTCATATTACTACAGTGTTCTAGTTCGCATAATGGGTGCTTCCCTACTTCATGAAAGTGGCCGGACGCGGGACGCGGGAGGGACGGACATAGCCCCGAGCATAAGATGCTTCGCATCTAAAATATGACAGTGGCACATGGGATGATCAATGTTTATGGACTGTATGGCAGGTGATCATAGTCAGGTTCGTGAAAGTATGCACGTAGCACCAATACCTCACCTAGGTCCTTGCGCGCAAGGGCTAGGAGGCAGGTACTTTCCTTTGATCTGTCGCAGCAACAACCTCTCTCAGGGGGGTCGCGCTACGGTCTCCCGGATAAATGGCTCGAAAAAATTTGACTTCATTCAGAAATGCTAAAACTGACAGCTTTAAAAACTGGCTCAATGCCGATGAACATTGCTGGATGTAACGGTACATGCTGGCGGAAGGGCAATGGAAAATACTTTTTCCCTGTATGTCTCCAGCTCACGGCACTCCAGGAGCACGTGGGAGCACGGTAAGGGATTTGCCGCATTTTTCGCAGGTAGGTGGTTTGGCGCTGGTCAGCAAGCAGCTGTGTGTGCTATACGTATGACCGATCCTTAGGCGGCAAAACATAAGTTCTGTTCTCCGTGTTTTTGATATTGGTAGCCAGTTGCCTATGTGGGGCTTAATTATGCGCAGTTTGTTATGTATTTCTTTGTCCCATTGTTGCTGCCAGTACCTTCTTAGCTTTTTCCTTATAAAAGATTTCAAGTCTATTGCCGGGATACTAAAAGAGTGGTTGCTCGCTCTTGTTATCACCATTCCTGCAGTTTCATCTGCAAGAACATTGCCTTTGATACCTCTGTGTCCAGGTACCCAGCATATAATGATATTGTCGCGATGCAACGCGAACAAAGAACACGAACAACTTGCGACAGCGAAACAGCGTGTTCAAGATCAGCTGTACAGAAAAACGTCTTCTTCGTCTTTCTCTCCGAAACCTGCTGTCCCACTAGCCGGAGTCTGAAAAACACCTCCATCGTCATTGTTTTTTACGTATATACACGTGTCACTTGCCCTCCTTATAGGAGCATCGCCCCCGATGCTACATCAGAGCCACCGTTTTATGAAAACGCACAGTCAGTCGCTGACATACGGCTTCATGCGTACTACATGTACAAGTTCAGGCCGGTGCTGGCGACGCTTCGTGCAAGAGGGACCGTCGGGGACGACCTCGTAAGTGACGTCACTCAACTGTCGCGATACTCGATATGGTCCGAAGTACCGCCTTAAAAGTTTCTCGGACAGTCCACATTTTCGTATAAGAGTCCAAACCCACACTTTGTCGCCGGTTTCGTAAGTTACGGCTCTACGGTGGGCATTGTAGCGGCCTGCGTCATACTCTTGTTGCTGGCGGATTCGCAAGCGTGCGAGCTGCCTGGCTTCTTCCGCGCGTTCGGTAAATATGTCGGCGCCCGTGTCAGTGTCGTCCCATTCATGTGGCAACATCGCATCCAGCATTGTGCGTACCTCCCGTCCGTGAACAAGGCTGAATGGAGTCATGCGAGTCGTTTCTTGCTTAGCTGTATTGTACGCGAACGTGATATAGGGCAAGATTTCGTCCCAATTTTTATGTTGGACATCCACGTACATCGACAGCATGTCTTCTATCGTCTTGTTTAGGCGCTCTGTCAGTCCGTTCGTTTGCGGGTGGTAGGCGGTGGTCTTACGATGACTCGTTCCACTTAACATCAAAACGTGTTCTAAAAGAGCTGCCGTGAATGCGGTTCCGCGGTCTGTTATCAGGACGGTTGGTGCACCATGTCGTAGTACAATATTTTCTATAAAAAATCTCGCGACCTCCGCTGCTGTGCTTCTTTGGATAGCCTTCGTTTCGGCGTACCGGGTCAGGTAATCCGTTGCGACGATAACCCAGCGGTTGCCTGCAGTAGAGGTAGGAAGTGGACCCAAGATATCCATGCCGATCTGGTCGAATGGTGTACGTGGGACCTGAACAGGCTGCAGCAGGCCGGCTGGTTTCGTCGGAGGCGACTTGCGTCGCTGGCAGTCGAGGCAAGTACGAATGTGGTGCTTCACGGCTGTGGTGAGCCTTGGCCAGTAGTACCTTTGCTGAACTCTTGCCAGTGTACGCGTGTAGCCTAAGTGGCCAGAAGTCACCTCGTTGTGACATGCTTGAAGCACTTCACTACGAAGGGCTGCAGGAATGACGACCAAGTAGGGAGATCCGATCGAGGAAAAGTTTCTTTTGTAGAGGACTCTGTTCCGTAAAGAAAACGACGACAATACTCTTGTAAAATCTCTGGGTGCACTCCGAGATCGTCCGTCCAAGTAATTAATTAAACCAAGCAACTCCGGGTCGTCACGTTGTTGTTGGGCGATGGCGGACGTGTCGAGGACACCAAGGAATGCCGCTTCATCCTCATCAGGTAGAGAAGCCGACTGTATTGGTGATCGGGAGAGGCAGTCGGCGTCCATATGTCGCTTCCCCGACTTGTGTATGACCGTCATGTCAAACTCTTGCAGCCTCAGACTCCAACGCGCTAATCGGCCGGTGGGATCTTTAAGATTAGTCAACCAACAAAGTGAATGATGGTCGCTAATAACTTTGAAGGGGCGGCCATACAAATACGGGCGAAATTTCATAACTGCCCAGACCACGGCGAGGCATTCTTTCTCTGTTGTTGAATAGTTGGCCTCTGCGCGTGTTAGCGTTCTGCTTGCGTAGGCGATCACTCTTTCTGTGTCCTCCTGCCGCTGCGCAAGCACAGCTCCCAGACCTACATTGCTAGCGTCGGTGTGAAGCATCGTGGGGGGCTTCCTCGTCGAAGTGGGCAAGCACCGGGGGCGTTTGAAGACGTTGGCGCAGCTCATTAAACGCAGCTTCCTGTTCGTCGTTCCACTCAAAGGCGACGTCGTCCCTCGTGAGGCGAGTTAACGGCGATGCAATGCGTGCGAAGTCTGCGATAAACCGCCGATAATAGGCACAAAGGCCCAGAAAGCGTCTGACAGCTTTCTTATCGGACGGTACCGGGAACTGTGCAACGGCGGCAATTTTTTCTGGATCGGGCCGAACGCCTGTGTGGCTGACGACGTGACCAAGAAATTGCAGTTCTTCAAAACAGAAGTGACATTTTTCTGGTTTCAATGTGAGGCCCGCAGACCGTATGGCTCGCAAAACAACTTCCAGCCTTTTGAGGTGCTCGTCAAAAGTTGCGGAAAACACTATGACGTCGTCGAGGTAAACTAAGCACGTTTTCCACTTCAAGCCCGAAAGTACGGTGTCCATGAGCCTTTGAAAAGTAGCGGGCGCGGAGCACAAACCGAAAGGCAAGACTTTAAATTCATATAAGCCATCTGGCGTCACAAAAGCGGTTTTCTCGCGGTCTCTCGGGTCTACCTCGATTTGCCAGTATCCGCTCCTCAAATCCATGGAAGAAAAGTAGCGAGCGTGTCGAAGTCTGTCAAGGGAGTCATCGATACGTGGAAGCGGGTACACATCTTTCTTGGTCACCTGATTCAGCTTCCTGTAGTCCACGCAAAAACGCAGGGTGCCGTCCTTTTTCTTAACTAGCACTACAGGTGACGCCCAGGGACTCTGTGATGGCTGAATCACGTCATCTTCAAGCATTTTCGTTACTTGTTGCTGTATCACTTCGCGTTCCTTTAGAGCCACACGATAAGGATTTTGGTGAATAGGTCTCGCCGTGTCTTCGGTAATTATTCGATGCTTTGTTAGCGGCGTTCGACCGACTCGTGATGTTGATGAAAAGCAGTCCTGAAATTCGGCTAGGAGCTGAAGAAGTCTCTTTCGTTCGTCCTTTGGAAGAGTAGTACCAACGTCAAGAGCGGGTTCTGATTCTTGTTTAGGCGCTTCGTCCAGTACCGATAAACTGCCTTGTACTTCTACGATATTGTCGAAGTAAGCGACGGCTGTGCCCTTCGGAAGGTGCCGGCGCTCAGCACTGAAGTTGGTAAGGAGCAAGTTCGTGCGTCCAGCAGTGACACGGACAATACCTCGTGCGACCGAAATCCCATGGCTAAAGAGCAGCGAGCTGATTTGGTCGGCAATGCCTTCGCCGTCAAACGGTGCGTGCCCTTCCACCGTAACAAGAGTGCATGACCGTGGCGGGATGACGACATTACCATCAGTTATACGTAAAGGGTTACGTATCGAGCCTGAACAGTCGACTAAATCAGGGCTGTTGCAGAACGTAATTGAACATTCTGGGATATTGATGACGGCGCCGTATTCTCTCAAGAAATCCATCCCAATAATTAAGTCTTTGCAGCATGAGGGGAGAACGACGAACGTTGCCACGAAAGACGAGCCACCGATCTCGAGTCTCGCTGTGCACCTTCCGACAGGCATCAAGAGCTGGCCGCCTGCCGTCCTTAGGTGAGGTCCCGTCCACGTCGTCTTTACTTTTTTGAGGCGTACGGCGAGGTCTTCACTTATAATCGAAAAGTCAGCAACGGTGTCGACTAAGGCTGTTACTTGCTGTCCGTCCACAAGAACGGTAAGGTCTGTGGTCACAGTTTCGTCGGTTTTACGACTGCTCGGCTTTACGGCGTCTTGTGGTAAGAGTAATGGGGGGCTTTTTTTCGTCGTCTTGACGGCCTGCAACCTTATCCCCGGAGGTCGCCGCCTTCAGTTTCCCCGGAGTGGGCTGGGTGACCTCCTTCCTCTGAGGTCCGCAAAAGTGCGGCGGTGCGACGAAGGCGAGTGGGCCGGAGACGGAGAGCGTGGTCGATGTCCCAAACCTGGCTGGTAATCAGGCACGCTGTCGTCATCGTTGGTACGGCGGTCGTCAAACTCGGGCCGAGGCTGTGGGGGTCCTTGAAAACCAGAGTCTTCGCGGCGTGACACGTAGTCGTCGTTGGCGCGTCGATTGTCGTACCATGGCCTGAGAGGGCGAAGCGAATCGAGGCGGTGCCAGCAATGACGGGAAATGTGGCCCACACCCCCGCAGTTAAAACAAAGTGGACGCCTGTCTATAGTGCGCCAGGCGTCTGTTTTGCGAAGCTGCGGACGCCGCACCGACTCATCTTGTGACGAAGGCCACGGCAGGCCGGCAGACGGCGGGTCGTACGGTGGCAGGACAGTAGGTTGCCTCGGTGTCTCCGCTTGCGGTGGTGACCAAGGAACGGCTGCAGACGGCTGGCGGTACGACGGCGGAATGGGTGGCAGGCGTCGAAGGGCGGCGGCGTAACTCATGGGACGCTGCTCCTGAGCGGGATTAGCCGTCGAGAATGCTTGGCGTATTTCTTCGCGGACGACTTCAGCGACAGACGCCATGGGTGTTTCCTCGACCGGAGTCCGCAACTTCTGCAGCTCCTCGCGAACAATCTCTCTTATCAAATCACGCAACGAGCTCTGATTGTCAGACGTCACAGTGGCAGCATGAATGTGGGCGCTGCTGGACAAGCGGTCGTACTGTCGGCATCGTTGGTGAAGAGCGCGCTCGATAGCCGTAGCTTCCTTGATGAAGCCCTCCACGGTGCTTGGCGGGTTGCGCAGAAGTCCGGCGAACAACTGCTCTTTTACGCCGCGCATGAGGTAGCGCAACTTCTTGTCATCGGGCATGTGCGGGTCAGCTCTACGAAAGAGACGGGCCATGTCCTCGGCGAACATTGCGACCGTTTCATTGGGTTTTTGAACCCGTAGCTCGAGTAATTGCTGGGCACGGTCGCGTCGGTCGACATTGGCAAATGTGTCAATCATCTGCCGTTGAAAGTCGCTCCATGTCGGGAGACTGCCTTCTCTGTTTTCGTACCAAGTACGAGCACTGTCGTCGAGGTAGAAATAGGCGCGGGAGAGCTTCTGCTCAGCAGACCACTGGTTGATCTTGGCGACCCGCTCATAGTGGTCAAGCCAGTCTTCAACGTCTTCATGTGCGCCACCACCAAAGCGATGAGGCTCGAGTGGTTGAAAAAGCGTTACTTGAGAAGGGGTGGCAGGACCACTGCCTTGAATTACCTGTTGTGGGCTGGCGTTGGCCATTGGTAGAGCTGAGCAGTGCCTTGGAGAGGTCTCCTGCGAGGGGGTGAACTCTGGAGGAAGGCCTCGCAGCCGACGGCTGAAGCGATGCACGGGAGTTATAGGTGCGTCCGGGCTGGATGAACGGCTCCCAGTGGGAGTGTGGAGCATCAGGCAGGGTCGCGGTCCAGCACCTCCACCAGTGTCGCGATGCAACGCGAACAAAGAACACGAACAACTTGCGACAGCGAAACAGCGTGTTCAAGATCAGCTGTACAGAAAAACGTCTTCTTCGTCTTTCTCTCCGAAACCTGCTGTCCCACTAGCCGGAGTCTGAAAAACACCTCCATCGTCATTGTCTTTTACGTATATACACGTGTCAATATGCTTGTTTGACATGTACGCTGTACGCAGGGTAGAATAGAGATGATTTATTACTGGATTTTTACTTTTACGGAGGGATTTTAAAGTTTTGACTACACTTAGGAGTCGGTGAATATTACGGCCTTCTCTATATTTGTTTTTGTGATGTGCTTTACAGCTGATAATACTGCATATGCTTCAGCAGTAAAAATAGTTGTTTCCGCATTCATAACGTTGGATTCGGAGAAGTTAGTACCAATAGCTGCATAGGATACAACAGCTTGTGATCTTGACGCGTCCGTGTAGAACTACGAACAGGAATACTTATTCTGAAGTTCGAGAAAATGCATTGTGATGTGTGCCTGTGGTGCATGTTTCGTGACCTCAACAAAGGATGTGTCACAATCAAGAACTTGCCAAAGCCACGGTGCAAATGCGTTTGCAGGAGCCATGAGACGATGCTCCAGAAGGCCAACGTCCATGAGATGGCAGAGGCTCCTCACACGGAGTGAGATGGGCTCTTGTGCCGCTGGGCGATTGTGATAGAGGGTGGCAGATGTGGTGTCATTGATAACTTCGTAACACGGATGTTGGGGGTCTGCATTTACCTTCAGGAAGTATGTGAGGCTCGAGTAGGTTCTCTGGAGATATAAAGGCCACTCATCCGACTCAACATAGAGACTCTCTACAGGGGTAGTTCTGAAGGCCCCGGTTGCAATGCGGATACCAAGGTTGTGAACGGTATCTAGCATTTTTAGGGCACTCGGTGTGGCAGACTGGTATACTACGGCTCCATAGTCAAGGCGTGAGCCTATAAAACTCTTATACAGGCTCAGAAGGCATCGTCTATCACTGCCTCACGTTGTGCGTGCCAAAAGTTTGAGAAGGTTCATTACCTTGAAACATTTTGCTTTGAGATGCTTAAGGTGGGCGATAAATGTTAGTTTTGAGTCTAATATGACGCCAAGGAATTTATGCTCAGAGCTCACTGATAGTCGTTCGCCACAGATCTCAATGCTGGGGTCTGGTAATACTCCCCCTCTTCCTTGAGAAAAGAACAACGGTACTTTTCTGGGGATTGAGCTTGAATCCGTTCTCATTTGCCCAATTACACACGTTGTTAAGAGCAAGCTGCACTTGCCTCTCACAGATAGCGAGATTACACGACTTAAAACCAAGTTGCACATCATCCACGTAGACAGGGTAAAACAGCGTGCGAGGTAACACAGTGCCCAAGGAGTTCATTTTTATGATGAAGAGAGTGCAGCTCAGCACACCACCCTGTGGTACACCTGTCTCCTGCGTGAATGGCCGTGACAGCACATCGCCAATTCTTACACGAACTGTCCTGTCGGATAGATAACTCTCAATAGTGTTTAGCAAGTTCCCGCGGACTCCCATGCCGGATAGATTACGAATAATGCCGAAACGCCACGTGGTGTCGTATGCCTTCTCCATGTCTAAGAACACCGACAGGAAATACTGCTTGTGTATAAAGGCATCCCGTATGATCGCATCTATGCGAACATGGTGATCTGTTGTGGATCTACCTTCCCTGAAACCACATTCAAGGGGGGTCTAAAAGATTGTTGCTTTCAAGGTTATGAAGAAGGCGCCGGTTTACCATTTTCTCAAAAAGTTTGCAGAGACAGCTCGTCAATGCTATGGGCCTGTAACTATTTGCTAAGGACGGGTTCTTTCCTTCTTTGAGTATAGGGACAACAACAGCTTCTTTCCAGGCAGACGGGATAAGGCCAGAAGACCATATCCTGTTATAAAGACAAAGGAGTGTTTTCTGGGTTTCTGGGTGCAAATGTTTTAACATTTCATACACTATGCGATGAATAGCATTGGAGAGATCGTGTCTCCCTGCCGTACGCGCTTCTTTATTGGGATTCTGTCGCTTTCTTTATGGAGGACTATAGTGGCTGTGGATCCGCTGTAGATTTCTTCCATTATGTTTATATAGGCTTCGTCAACGCCCTGATTCCGCAGTGCCTGCATGACTGCTGATGTCTCCACCGAATCAAATGCCTTATAGATTCAGAAGAGTTAGGGATAAGAGTTAATGGAGAGTATCTCAGTAACCTGCGATTCGCTGATGACATTGCATTGATGAGCAACGCGGGAGACGAATTGCAGCTTATGATTACTGAACTGGATACGGAAAGTAGAAGAGTAGGTCTGAAAATTAATATGCATAAAACTAAAGTAATGTGGAACAATCTTGGCAGAGAACAGCGCTTTGCGATAGGTGGCGAGACACTGGAAGTTGTAAAGGAGTACGTCTACTTAGGACAGGTAGTAACCGCGGAGCCGAACCATGAGAGTGAAATAACTAGAAGATTAAGGATGGGATGGGGCTCATTCGGCAAGCATTATCAAATCATGAATGGTAGTCTACCACTATCCCTCAAGAGGAAGGTATACAACAGCTGCATCTTACCGGTACTTACCTACGGAGCAGAAACCTGGACACTTACAAAGAGGGTTCAACATAAACTGAGGACGACGCAGCGAGCGATGGAAAGGAAAATGATAGGTGTAACCTTAAGAGACAGGAAGAGAGCAGAGTGGGTCAGGGAACAAACGGGGGTTAAGGATATCATAGTTGAAATCAAGAAGAAGAAATGGATATGGGCCGGGAACGTAGCACGTCGGCAGGATAACCGCTGGTCATTAAGGGTAACTGACTGGATTCCAAGAGATGGCAAACGCGTGAGGGGGGAGACAGAAAATTAGGTGGGTAGATGAGATTAAGAAGTTTGCAGGTATAACGTGGCAGCAGAAAGCATAGGACCGGGTTGATTGGCGAAACATGGGAGAGGCCTTTGCCCTGCAGTGGGCGTAGACAGGCTGATGATGATGATGATGATGATGATGACACTATCCGATCGGCACCCGGGGCAGATGTTCTACAACAGTTAAGGGATGCCTGAAGCTCTGCAAGGACGAATGGTCGGTTATATCCTTCATTATTGTTGCCTTTTCTTTGTATTGGCAGTTGTTCTATTCGTGTTTTATATGTTTGAAATGTCTCGGAGTAGTTCGACGAACGAGATATCTGTTCAAAATGTGCGCCTAGGAAATTCGCCCGGTCTTCTAAGCTGTTTTCTTCATCGTCTACCAGTGGTAGTGTATATGGTCGGCGGCCTTTTATTCTATTAACCCTATGCCAGACCTTTGCCTCGTCTGTATAGGAATTGATAGTGGAAATAAATGTGTGCCTAGCTGTCTCTTCTAGCTTGTCGGCGTGTTCTCCTCCCTTGGGAATTTATTTGTTTGAAATTAGTGAGATTTTCCGCTGTAGGGAAGTCGCGAAGCAGACTCCACGCTTTGTTTGCCTCTTACGCGCATTCCTACACTCATCGTTCCACCACGGAACGCGTCCTTTGCAAGCCATACCGCGACTTTCTGGAATGCATGAGGAAGCAGCATCAATAAGAAATGCCGTGAAGTACTCAATAGCAGCATCTGCACTTAAGAAAGACATGCAATCCGACGAGATACGAGTAATGCTTCGGAATTGTTCCCAATCGGCTGAATAAATCTTCCACCGAGGCGCCTGTCGAGTAGCTCCATTCTTTTTTGGTGTGCTCAGTACTATTGGGAAGTGATCACTTCCGTAAGGATTTTTAATCACATTCCATGTGAAATGAGGCAGGAGGTGGGAGATGCAATACTAAGATCTATCGATGAAAATGTTTTGCTTGCAAGGCTATAATATTGCCACGCGTGTTTCTTATTCTCGCGTTTGCTGTATTCGCTTTTCGCCCACAAAGACTGTCAGTAACGCTCGGCGCAGACCACGCCTTAGTGTTCGAGAAGCTTCGCGATTATAGTAGATCGTCTTGTTAAGATTGCACGCCGGACGCGAACCGACCAGCTTATTCTAGAGCTTGCACGACCAACAGTGATAAGGCTAGAAGGTTCGACGCGCCCTGTATAAAAGACGGTGCGTCCCAACGATGACCAGTTGATCGACGGCCGACGCTCTGTTCGCCGCTATCAGTGCCAGCGTGAATTGCTGTAATCTTACTTTCCGTTTACCAGCCACAAGTTCGGCCTAATAAACAGTTTCATCTTGGACCCGTCGCCTACTGCCTTCGTCGACGTCACAACCACGTGACATCTGGTGGAGGTGCTGCTTCGTTCATGTACCGGACACCCCCATCAAGTAGTGAACCCAGCCCCAGTCGTGAAGGAGACGTCGACGCCAACCGCGACCAGCGAGTTAGCCGTAGGCAACAAGGTCTACATCCGGAGTACGGCCCTCTACCCGACAAGACTCGCAAGACCAAGACCCTGACCTCGACCATGGCGACAATGACGGCCCCTGTGCCCCCTACACCGATTGTGCTCCGGCAAACGAAGGAGCCACCAACTTTCCGCGGTTCATCACTGGAAGACCCGGAAACCTGGCTTGAGACATACGAGCGTGTCGCCGCCTTTAACAACTGGAGCACCGACGACAAGCAGCGACACGTTTACTTCTACCTGGAAGACTCGGCAAGAACCTGGTATGAAAATCGAGAATCATCCCTTCAAACCTGGGATAATTTCCGCAGCGCATTCCTGCAGACGTTCACGAGCGTCGTTCGCAAGGAAAGAGCTGCTTCTTTGCTGGAGACCCTGGGTTCAGCTACCAAATGAAAGCGTCACCATCTTCACGGAAGAGATGACTCGACTATTCCGCCTTGCCGACGCTGCGATGGCCGAAGACAAAAACTTCGCCTGCTCATGCGGGGCGTTAAACAAGAACTGTTCGCAGGACTTGTCCGCAACCCGCCCACAACGGTCGCCGAATTCCTCACCGAAGTTACAACTATAGAAAAGGCGCTTGAGATGAGGACAAGGCAGTACAACCGCCGCTCACCGACAATGGACTCCGCCGAAGTTCAAGCCCACAGCACCGACGACCTGCGCGAGACCATCCGAGCAGTCGTGCGTGAAGAGCTGCGTAAGATGTTTACCGGAATCGCAGCCTCAGGTAGACTCGATCGCAGATATCGTCCGAGCAGAAATCCAACAATCGATGGGCATTTCCGAGTCAGCGCACCCGCAGCCGCAGGCTATGAGCTACGCTGCTGCTGTCCGCCGTCCCGCTACCCCTCCCCGCCCTCGTCAAGACGCCACTCCACCGCAGTTCCGTCGTCAGACACCACCGCCGCCACCATCGACGTCATACCGCCCGCCAAGCGGCCAGCGCTACGCGTCAAGGAAAACCGACGTTTGGCGCGCTACTGACAACCGCCCGCTCTGCTACCACTGCGGGGAGGCCGGCCACACCTACCGCCGCTGCCAGTACCGACAGATGGGGCTGCGTGGTTTCGCCGTCAACGCGCCGCGTCCACAGCCAGGTGAACGACCTCGGGACATCGACGACTACCTCACCGGAGCACAGTGGCAAGAGCGCCGACCTTCCCGCTCGCCGTCGCCCGGCCGCTACATGTCACCGCACCGCCGGCAGTACACTGGCCCAAACCGGGGCCGGTCGCCTAGCCCGTATCCGGGAAACTAGGGGCAGCAACCGATGGAGGTGCGGTTGCTGTACGACGAAATGCCGAAGATCCTCCGCGGCCGCCGAAGACGACAACGCGACGAGACCTGCAGGACACGACGCGAGGCGGACGAGGCCCTGCCGATGAAACCTTGCGGACCGAAGAAAACCTGACGACGCAGCATGGAAGCACCGCAACAAATCGACGCAGCCGTGATCCAACGCCGCGACCTAACCGCAACGCAAGGCGACGTACTAGCGACCTCGACGTTCTCATCGACGGCCACAACGTCACCGCTCTCGTCGACACTGGGGCCGACTATTCCGTCGTCAGTGGGCCATTCGCCACCAAGCTGAAGAAAGTAAAGACCGCTTGGAGTGGACCCGAAATCCGGACAGCTGGAGGCCACCTGATAACGCCGATTGGAGTCTGCACGGCGAGAGTCACCATCAATAACCGGACTTATCCTGCGAGCTTTGTAATCCTACGAAAACTGCTCCAGGGATGTGATACTTGGAATGGACTTCCTAAGTGACCACGGCGCCGTCATCGACCTGAGGTCCGAGTCGATAACACTAACCTCAGACAAAGCGCTCCTGCCCCACGCAACGCCAGGGAACCATGCATTGAATGCGATAGAAGAGCAGGTGACCGTTCCGCCGCGCTCCAGCGTCATTATTTTCGTCGGCACTGAAAAACCTGCGAACCTTGAAGGCGTCATCGAGGGCGATCAGCGCCTACTCCTGAACCATCAAATTTGCGTCGCAAGAGGCGTCGCGGAATTGCGTGATGGCAAAGCAAAGGCACTGCTTACAAACTTCAGCCACGAATATAGGCACCTTAACATTGGTACGACAGTTGCCTACATCGAGAAATTCGTGGACACCAGCAATGCTTTCGCCCTCTCCGATGCTACCGAACCTGCTTCGACGAATCGAGGTCCCGGAATAGATTTCGACGTCAACCCGGGGCTCCCGAAGCACAAGCAAGACCAGCTCAAAAGTCTGCTCCTGCAATTTAAGGACTGCTTCTCGTCGTCATCAAGAATTCGACAGACCCCAGTCGCGAAACATCGTATCATAACAGAAGAAAGTGTCCGACCAATCCGTCAGAGCCCGTATCGAGTTTCTACGCGAGAACGGGAAGCCGTAAAGAAACAAGTCAATGAAATGCTTCGCGACGGCATAATCCAGCCGTCCAAGAGTCCCTGGGCGTCCCCCGTGGTGTTGGTGAAGAAGAAGGACGGAATCCTACGTTTCTGCGTCGACTATCGTCGCCTGAACAAGATCACGAAGAAGGACGTGTATCCCCTCCCACGTATAGACGACGCCCTGGATCGACTCCACAACGCGAAGTACTTTTCCTCGATGGACCTGAAGACAGGCTACTGGCAGATCGAAGTCGACGAGAGAGACCGAGAAAAGACGGCCTTTATAACACCAGACGGCCTGCTCGAGTTCAAGGTCATGCCTTTCGGTCTTTGCTCGGCCCCCGCGACATTCCAACGCGTTATGGATACTGTACTGGCCGGGTTGAAGTGGCAGACTTGCCTTGTGTACTTGGACGACGTCGTTGTGTTTTCCGCAAACCTCGAAGAACACCTCCGGCGCCTTGAAGCTGTACTTCAAGCAATCAAGACCTGCGGACTCACACTCAAGCCAGAAAAGTGCCGTTTCGCGTACGAAGAACTTTTGTTCTTGGGCCACGTGATAAGTAAGTCCGGAGTACGCCCTGATCCGCAGAAGACAACCGCCATCGCTACATTCCCGCCACCCGCCGACAAGAAGGCCGTGCGTCGATTTCTTGGCCTGTGCGCCTATTACAGGCGATTTGTCAAAAACTTCGCCCGCATCGCCGAGCCACTCACTAACCTCACCACGGCTGACGTGAGTTTAAGTGGGAAACGCCACAGGAGGAAGCATTTCAAGACCTAAAACGACGCCTGCAAACGCCTCCGTTACTTGCGCATTTCGACGACCACGCCGAAACAGAATTGCACACCGACGCAAGCAGCGTGGGACTCGGCGCCGTCCTTGTGCAGAGGACGGATGGACTGGAAAGGGTTATCAGTTATGCTAGCCGGTCGCTATCCAAAACAGAGGTCAACTACTCCACAACAGAAAAGGAGTGCCTTGCCATCATCTGGGCTACATCAAAGTTTCGCCCCTACCTTTACGGCAGGCCCTTCAAAGTTGTGAGCGACCACCACGCCTTGTGTTGGCTAGCTAACTTGAAAGACCTTTCGGGTCGCCTCGCACGGTGGAGCGTGAGACTTCAAGAATTCGACATTACCGTCGTTTACAAGTCCGGGCGAAAACACTCCGATGCCGACTGCCTATCTCGTGCCCCCGTCGACCCACCGCCGCAGGACGACAGGATGATGACTGCTTCCTGGGAACCATAAATGCCGACGACTTCGCCGAGCGACAGCGAGCGGACCAAGAACTAAGGGGGCCTTATGAATATCTCGAGGGCAAGAGCACCACTGTTCCGAAGGTATTCAAGAGAGGACTGGCGTCGTTCTTCCTGCGAAACGGAGTTCTCCTAAAGAAGAACTTCTCGCCCCTTCGAGCCGAACACCTCCTCGTGGTTCCTTCAGCAGTGAGGCCAGAAGTCCTCCTGCTCCTACACGACGACCCGACGGCTGGACACCTCGGTGTTTCCCGAACGCTCGCAAAGGATACAAGAGAAGTACTACTGGCCACGCCTTGCCGCCGACGTCGCTCGTTACGTCAGGACATGTTGAGACTGCCAGCGACGCAAGACACCGCCGAAAAAACCAGCAGGCTTTCTTCAGCCGATCGAACCACCTCACCGCCCGTTCCAGCAAATCTGTATGGACCTACTGGGGCCGTTTCCTACGTCGAATTGCGGGAATAAATGGATCGTCGTAGCTACCGACTACCTCACCCGCTACGCCGAAACAAGGGCCCTACCTAGAGGCAGTGCCGCCGAGGTAGCGAAATTCTTCGTTGAAGACATTGTCCTGCGTCATGGCGCCCCAGAGGTCCTCATCACCGACAGAGGTACGGCCTTTACTGCAGAGCTAACTCAGGCCATTTTGAAGTACAGCCAAACAAGCCACCGCCGCACCACCGCGTACCACCCACAGAGCGTCTAAACAAGACCATCGCCGACATGCTGGCCATGTACGTCGACGTCGAGCACAAGACATGGGATGACATCCTTCCGTTCGTGACCTTCGCGTACAACACGGCCGTGCAAGAAACGACGCAGCTGTCGCCGTACAAGTTGGTCTACGGACGGAGCCCATCAACGACGCTTGACGCAATGTTACCAAACGTCACCGACGAGGAAAACATCGACGTCACCACCTACCTACAGCGCGCCGAAGAAGCCCGACAACTCGCCCGCCTACGTATCAAGAATCAGCAGGCGAGTGACAGCCGCCGCTACAACCTTCGACGGCGCTTCGTGGAATACCAGCCCGGCGACCGCGTTTGGGTGTGGACTCCGATACGCCGACGTGGACTTTGTGAAAAACTTCTTCGGCGATACTTCGGGCCATACAAAGTGCTTCGACGTCTAGGCGCTCTGGACTACGAGGTTGTCCCGGACGGCATTACGAACTCTCGACAGCGCCGTACGCGACCTGAAGTCGTCCATGTCGTACGCCTTAAGCCGTACTACGCGCGTTAGCGAACCTGAGGACTGCACCTATTGCTGTATTATTGTACTTTCTTGCTTTATTGTTGTTGTTTATTGTTGCATACTTTTTTTCCCCCGTGTTCCGTTTTAAAGGGGTACTGACACAAAATTTCGCGGCCGAGACAGCCTGCGGGTTCGATTCCCGTGAACATGTGTACATCATCTGCAAAATATCAACAGCGAATATAGTTTAGAAGGTATTTTAAATTAATTTTGAAGTTTGCGTGAGCGATCGACTCCCTCGCGGTAGCTCCCTCGCGGTAACACCATCAGAGGTGACCCTCGGTGACCTCCCTACTTCCCTCACGTGACCACGCTGCAACAAGTTATGATGACGTCATAGCGGCCATTTTCTTTTGCCGCGTTTGTTCCAGCAGTCTATACTTCTCGGCGGCTGGTCGCGAGTCCGTGGCCGCGGCGCACGCGTTGAAAGTTTTGTGTTTGGTGACACTGCTGTCCCGTTTCCTATTCGAAAGGACTTCTTGATGCAGACCGTGCGGAAGTGCGTCACAGTTCTGTGTGCTGACGTGATCGAGAGCTCCGCACGCTAGGTGGTGATAGTTGCACCCGGCGGCTTGTCGTTTTTTCGAGCTCTCTGAAACCGAAACTGAAACTGGTCGGTAATGAGGAGCCTGTAATTAAATATCTGTCGCGCGCTGCAGCAAACGAGGTGCCGTGTTATCGCTAACAGGGCCCCTAGCAACACATTGCAGCAAAAAAACGCGAGACCAAAGTTTTTGTGTCAGTACCCCTTTAAGCATCGGGACGATGCTTTTTTCGGAGGGGAGCATTGCCACGCGTGTTTTTTATTCCCGCGTTTGCTGTATTCGCTTTTCGCCCACAAAGACTGTCAGTAACGCTCGGCGCAGACCACGCCTTAGTGTTCGAGAAGCTTCGCGATTATAGTAGATCGTCTTGTTAAGATTGCACGCCGGACGCGAACCGACCAGCTTATTCTAGAGCTTGCACGACCAACAGTGATAAGGCTAGAAGGTTCGACGCGCGCTGTATAAAAGACGGTGCGTCCCAACGATGACCAGTTGATCGACGGCCGACGCTCTGTTCGCCGCTATCAGTGCCAGCGTGAATTGCTGTAATGTTACTTTCCGTTTACCGGCCACAAGTTCGGCCTAATAAACAGTTTCATCTTGGACCCGTCGCCTACTGCCTTCGTCGACGTCACAACCACGTGACAATATGTAGGTTCTCTTTTATTCGAGAGACAGGCACCCGAAGAAAAGAGAAACTGTTCTATAAGACGACCTCGCGCATCGCAGCGAGAGTCACCCCATAGGTGATTGTGCGCGTTGAAATCTCCAAGGACCAGATAGGGTTCTGGCAGTTCGTCCATTAGTGACTGAAATTCACGTTTGTGGAGGTGATAGTGCGGGGGCACGTAAACAGAGCAAATCGTAATAAGTTTGTTTACCAGCACAGCTCGAACGGCCACTGCCTCAAGCGAAGTTTGTAACTGTAATTGTTTACACGCTACACTTTTGTGCAGTATAATCGCTACGCCGCCAGATGATGCGATAGCATCATCGCGATCCTTATGGAACACAACATACTGGCGAAGAAAGTTCGTATGCTTAGATTTTAAATGTGTTTCCTGCACACACAGCACTTTTGGAGTGAGTTCGTGAAGGAGTTCCTGTACATCGTCAAGGTTTTTAAGAAGGCCTCTTGTGTTCCACTGTATGATCTGGGGGTCCATAATGAGAATAGGGTTGTGCTGTGTGTACGATAGAAAGTTTTAAGTGTTCAACCGCAAGAGATGTGTCTTTCAAGTAACGGGACCGTCGTCTGGTCCAGTTATGGGTTTTTTGGTTTTTCTGGCGCGCTCCAGGGAGCCACGCCGATCTTTGGCACCTGAGGTGCCGGGGGTTGAATCCATTGCCTCCTGGGAGGCACTGGCTACCCGTTTGTGTGGCCTGGTCGATCGTGTTTTTGACCTCGCCTGATGAGGAGAGGCCTTGGAGCCTGACGGCTTTGAAGTCGCCACGCTTTGTTGCAAAGTGGGTGGCGTAGATTTAACTACGTCCACCTCGGGGGGCTTTACCACTGCCGACTCGCTATGGGCGGGCCGGGCTAGCGGTGCAGGCTGGTGCGACGCTGCCCCCTTGCGCACCGCATCAGCATAAGATGTGCCGTAAAAGGCTGAACATCTTTTTCGAGCTTCTCTGAATGAAATGGTTTCTCTTACTTTTAGCGAAACGATGTCTTTTTCCTTTTTCCATACTGCACAGGACCTTGAGTACGCGGGGTGTTCTTCGCCACAGTTCACACAAAGAGCTGCAGCTTGGCAGTTCTCGGCGTTGTGCTCATTTGAAGCGCACCTGGTGCAGGTGGACAGTCCTTTGCAAGTGTACGAGCTATGGCCGTACCTCTGGCAATTGAAACATCTGCGAGGATTTGGTACATATGGCCGGACTCTCAGTTTAGTGTTGTTGCGTTTCGGGGTTGACTCAGACGCTAGACGCGTTGGAGCCAGAGACAAGAGAGGCACGTCCGCACTCGTGAGCGTCACAAAACCAAGTGTTTTGTTTAGACGCACCCGTCCCAGTCCCCGACGTGGGTGGCGCCACTAGACAGCTGACTGCATGCAAGTGACACCACAACATCTCCTTCCTTCAAGAACTTGCGTAACCTTACAAGTTCAGACGGGCTGGGGGAACTACACGGCGGCCACTACGCGTTCTCACAGCACCATCGTCTGCAGGGTCGCTGCCGACGTCTGTTCCTGCGCTCGCTGCAGCGTCCGGTATGTCCGCCGTCGAATTTGCAGAAGCACCCTGCGTTGTGCCCGTAGTTTCAGGGTCCGTCTGTGAGAAGCCCGACAGGTGACGCCGGTTACGCTGTAGGACCACTCCTTGATCGGTCTCTACGATGTAGCAGCGAGGTCGTTGGCCCTCACTCAATACCGTAGCTCGAACTCCTTCTGGTCGAACCCATACTCGTTCGCTCGTCTCCAGTAGAGGCAGCGGCCTAGCCCGAGGACGCTGGTTGAAGTTGAAATCGCTTTTTGTCTTGTAAGATGCATCACTAGCAGCCACTGCGTCTTTCGCAGGCCAAGACGGTTGCAGCAATTGTTTCAACTTCGGTAAGCGTGTTCTGAGTTGCCTCCCCATTAGGAGTTGAGCGGGACTGAAACCGTTCACGCCCGGGGTATCCCTGTAGCTCAGTAAGGTTAGATATGGGTCGCTCGATTTGCCAAGAAGTTCCTTGACCGTGCGAACCATCCGTTCCGCCTCTCCGTTGGATTGAGGAAAATGGGGACTGCTGGTCACGAGGGGTGAAACCATAGGAGTCGGCAAACCTCTTGAGCTCCTGGGAGGAAAACGGTGGCCCGTTATCGGATCTCACAACTTCCGGGATACCATGTCGAGCAAATATGCTCTTGAGCACCTCGACGACCGCAGAAGCTGTAGCTGATCGAAGGGTAATAACATCAGGGAAGCGGGAGTAATAATCCACGACAAGTAGAAACGTTTGTCCTTTGCTGTGGAAGAGATCCATGCCAACAACTTCCCATGGGCGGCCCGGTAAGGGTGTGGACATAAGTGGCTCCGCTGGATTTACCCGAGTGTGTGCACACTGCTCGCATTGGGCTACCATAGACTCAATGTCTTTTGCAATCCCCGGCCACCACACCGAATCTCTGGCTTTCGCTTTGCACCGGTTTATACCTTGATGACCGTCGTGCAGTAGGTTCAGGACTGCTGGTCTCAAGGAAGTAGGAACCACGATGCAGGGACCTTTGAGGAGAAGACCATCACAGACGGTGATCTCGTTAGCTACCGCTGCATACTTGGTCAAATGTAAGGGTAGCTTCTTCTTGTGAGGCCAACGACGTTGGGCTATATAAATGAGGGATGTGCACTCGCCATCCGTGCTTTGGGCTCTCTTGATGTCATCCGGATTCAATGGCAAAGTTGAGGATGCGTTGTTAACAACTTCTGTTGCAAACAATTCCACCGTGTCGAGGGGGAGAAGAAACCTTCGGTGGTATCCTCGAGAGAGCATCGGCTGTTGCTAGTAGTTTTCCCGGGACGTACTGCATGGTGAAGTGGTAGTGCATCAGCTTGAGCCGCAGCCTTTGGAGTCGAGGAGGGAGCATATCCAGTTCCATTTTGCCGAACAGAGTGACTAGTGGTTGATGGTCCGTTTCCACGGTGAAGTTTATGCCACGTACGAACTCATCGAACCTACGCATTGCCCATGTAGCCGCCAGAGCTTCCTTCTCTGTCTGACTGTACCTCTGTTCAGTGGCCGTCATGGAGCGAGAAGCAAATGCTACTGGTCGACGTTCTCCGGAAGGTTGCGTTTGAAGAAGTACAGCTCCTAGTCCGAAAGAAGTGGCATCCGCCGAAATCGTGGTGGCGTAGGAAGGGTGATATTTAGCCATGCACCTATCTGATACCAGCAGTTGTTTAATCTTGCTGAAGGCTGACTCTTGTTCATGGTGCCATGACCAAGCCGTTTTCTTGCTCAGAAGAACACGCAGCGGTGCTGTAACTTCGGAGATGTTACAGCACCGCTGCGTCCCGAGAAAGTCGGCGAAGTTCGGCGATGTCCTTGGGCGCTTCAAGAGTCTTGATAGCCTCCAGTTTGTCTGGATCGGGTCTGATGCCATCGGCGGAGACGACAACACCGAGGAAAGGCACTTCGGACACACCAAAGCGGCACTTTTCTTGGTTTAGAGTAATTCCGGCTTTGGAGAGACGAGAGAGGACTTGCTCCAAGCGGGCGTCGTGCTCTTTCTTGTCGCGACCGAAGACGAGGATGTCGTCTATCATATTTGCGGCACCTTCTTGACCCTCGAGGATCCTTGACATCTGTTTTTGAAGATATTCCGGGGCCGATGTGATACCAAACGGCAGGCGACAAAAACAGTATCGACCGAAAGGCGTTACAAAAGTTGTCAACTCTTGAGACTCTGGAGCAAGCTTGACCTGGTGAAACCCGGCTGTGGCATCGAGTTTAGAAAAAACTTTTGCGTCGCCTATCGAACCGAGAACTTTCTCAACGGTTGGCAATATGTGGCGTTTTCGAATCACAACCTCATTCAGACGAGTCAGGTCAACACAAAGTCGGTAACCACCCGAGGCTTTTGTAACTACTACGAGTCCCGCACACCAAGGTGTTGGCTTATCTGTCCGACGAATGACTCCTTCGACCTCCATTCTGTCCAGTTCCTGTCGAACCACCCCATGCAGTGGGATGGGGACACGTCTAGGTGCGCTAAGTGAAAATGGTACGGCATCAGGTTTGAGTCTGATTTGGTACTCATCTTTCAGCGTGCCGAGGCCCTTGAACAGTTCTGCATGATGCTTCGGCTGGGGAGTCGCTACGTCTCCTAGGAATCTGACGACTTCTAGTGCCTGCAGCGCGGGGAAACCCAGTAGCGGAGTAGTGAGTGACTGCACTACATAGAGTCGCTGTGCACTTCCTTTCCCTTGCCACAAGAGCTGGGCGACGTACGATCCCAGTACACGAAGCGGTTGCCCTCCTGGACC
>JALIZH010022150.1:0-30260 GCA_030522465.1 Rhipicephalus appendiculatus | reverse complement strand
GTATTTGAGGAGGAGAAACTTTCACGCCGCGGCAGCGCACGAGCGCGACGCGATGAGCGTCACGAGGCATGGCCTCCGAGATGGCGGGCGCAAGCGGCGGGTTTCTCTCCGGCGGTCCCAATCGCCGCGCTCCCCAGCAAAAAAACGTACATCGCGTCGCGCGCGCGCCCGGCTACCGCGAGATGGCGCACTCACTTGGGATTCCGTAGAGTTCCTGTATATGCTACCTTTAGGTAGCAGAGTTGCGCATCTGTTTTCCAAACGCCGCTAGCAACCATGCATTGCGGAGAAGCTGATGCACAGGCCCACGCCCAACATACGCGCCGCCGAAAGCGGTTGCCGTCCACCTAGAATCTATCAAGTCACCGTCTGGACTCTGTAGCTCGTTAGCTACGAACTGGTGCTTTTATTTGCTTTAGATTCATGTCCTTAAGCTTCGACAGCAAAGTATTTACGTCGATTCAGCACCGTTTTCGAAAAACATACTGAAATAATCGGTGCTGTAGACGTAGCGAGTGGAGATATGGACGCTCCCGGAATCTCGAAGGACATGTATTACGTGTTCGTCAGTTTTTTTATCCTCCATA
This sequence comes from Rhipicephalus appendiculatus, assembly GCA_030522465.1. NCBI lineage: Eukaryota > Metazoa > Arthropoda > Arachnida > Ixodida > Ixodidae > Rhipicephalus > Rhipicephalus appendiculatus. Next base: position 29,673 of record JALIZH010022150.1, on the reverse strand, counting down.
GCTGGCGCCACTTGACTTGGCAGCGGCGGCGGCGCATGTTATTCGGCACTACGCGACTACGCTACGCCTTTGCGTTATCGGATAGACTAAAAAAACGCTTTTGTACTCTCGTGGCACTGTCCCGGAGAGCAGGTGCTTTTTTCTTTCATCGCCGGTCGTTGGCACGCCAGGCTGTCGACTGGCGATCGCAGACACGCTTCGTCGATCGGCGGCAGGCTTAAGCAAGTCGCCTGCAAAAAAACAAAGTGCCCGGGTTCGCCACATAGCTATGGTTGCTAGCCAGGCAAGATGGCGGACCTATGCGCAACTCTGCTCCCGTAGGGAGCATATACAGGAACTCTAGGATTCCGGCGGCAGCGGAGACCGCGGCAGAAAGCAGAGCGCGCGGGATTACAGCGTGCGCATGTTTATTTTTCTTTGTGGTGCCGTAATCTTCGAGCAGTATTTACTGCGTAGATTCGTTGTGCTTCGTTCTGTGCATAGTTCCTATTTTTAGTTTACATTTTAGTTGTATTTATGGTATTGTATTCATGCAGCACTGAGCTGTCTTATGCGAATAATGCTTTTCTTACGTCTTTGCATTTTTTGTTTTATTTAATTTCCTCGCATGCAATGCAGTGCAATTATCGTTGCGCAGTGTTTACCAGAAGCTTTGCGTGCGTGATTTTTTCATGATCTTAGTTTTCGCTTCAGTTTTACGATGTATATTGACTGCATGAAGGCCACAATCTGCCACTTCACTCTGAGCGGATAATGCTTCCTTTATGCCGATGTCACTTTTTTACTTCTTTACGCTGCTGTGACAGCATTCACCTGCCTGTAAAGCATTCCGTATAGAAGGAAGTGCCTGCAAGTTGTTAATAAAGGAAATATAAACAAAGTGTTCCTAATGGAAAATTTGAGTGGTGCTGTACGTGTGTTTTCACTTCGCTATATGTTGTTACACCAAAGGAAAAAAATGCACAATGGAAGCAAGCACCGACACCTGCTTTTTGCGATACTGCTTCCAAACGAACTGCTTCCGTCGCAGGCCTGAAATCTAGCTTACAACATTATCAACATATCTATTGTGGGCTCCGGGCCAGTGGTCGGCCGACGCCCTCAGAGAACACGTAGGTGACAAGAAAAAACGCGTTTAATTTACGAATGCCCGGCAACGACTGATCGGTCTTCAGCGGCAGGGCGAGCGCGTTAGCCCCGGGCGTCATCACGCCCAGCCCAATCATTGTTCTCTTTTTTTTCTTTTTTTCTTCTCCTTCGCTAGCGCCCCCATACTATACAGCCCGCAAATTTCGAAGTATAGTAAGTTTCTAGCACATGCGGATCTCTAGCAGAGGCATCGCTTTTCTAAGTGCTCTAATAAAGGCGGCGCAAATCTACAGAAAAAAAAAGCCCATTTGAGAATCGATAGGCCCCGGCATTGACTTGGCCTCTCATACACCTTGACCAGACATTTCCAAATCAGTGCGAGGTTAATAAAAGCGCAAAACCATTTTTTTCCTCGCCACATGCAAGCTGCGCCAACAGCGCGGCAGCTTTTCCGGATGGATGGATGGATGCTATGAGCGTCCCCTTTATAACGGGGCGGTGACATGTCTGCCACCAGGCTCGAAAAAAAAACTTTCCTTTTGTGTTGGCCTAATGCCCTATCTACAATGATTAAATCTATGTTATTATAGCAAAGAAAAATATAAATTCACGGTCCATCTCTCTGCCTCTTAAGGCAGAATGACCTTATTTTTCCCATTCTTCATTTTTGTCCTTTATCTCTACTTTTCTGCCACCAATACTCTAACCGTCTCTTACTTATTTCTATCGCGGACGTGTTCAGCTTCCCATTGTTGTCCCTAAAACCCAAGGCTTCATGTAGACTCGTGCCCACACGTATATCTGGATGGATAACGCCACATTCAATCAGTACATGTTCCATCGTTTCCTGAGTTCCCCCCACAGCATGTACATTGTTCTTCTTCGTTACAGAATCTCGCTTTATAGCTACGCGTTCTAAGGCAACCCGACCTTGCTTCAAACAGTAAAGCGCTTCCCCTTGAATTATCATAAAACCTCTCCCTCCTTATTTCGTTTTTTCCCTTTCGGTAGTCACTGAGAGCCGGCTTCTTTTCCATCGCTGTCATCCAATAAGTCCTCTCCGCCTCTCTGACTTTTCGCTTAATGCTCCTTGTTGCCATGTCGCCCACACTGCTAGCCGTATATTTACTGGTGAGCCTCCTAGTTCTTTTTCTCCACTGCGTGTCGACGCTTTTTCTATACAAATACCTGAAAACCTTCCCTGCCCATCTACTCTCCTTCATTTTCCTCAGCCTCTCTTCAAATCTAATTTTGCTCTGAGCTTCCCTCACTTCAAAACCTGTCCATCCTATATCACCCTTTACAGCCTCATTTGTCGTCTTCCCGTGAGCGCCCAACGCGAGGCGTCCCACAGTCCTTTGATTTACATCCATTCCTGATTGCACCTCTGACTTCATGCACACCACTGAGTTCCCAAATGTAAGCCCCGGAACCATCACACCCTTCCACAGCCCTCGAAGCACCTCGTACCTATTGTATCCCCATAACGCTCTGTGCTTCATGATTGCAGCATTCCTCTTTCCCTTTGTTACCGATGCTTTCTCTTGTACCTCCATATATCTATCCCCCTCATTTACCCACACTCCGAGGTACTTGTACTCGCTTACCCTCGGTATTTCTTGGCCCTGTATTAAGACCGCATGGTCTTCGTGATCATTGAATACCATCAATCCACATTTTGTTGCACTAAAACCTAGTCCTAGAGCCTCGTCTTCCCTTCCACATATATCTGCCAGCCGCTGTATATCATCTTGACTGTCCGCAAATAAGACAATATCGTCAGCGTAAAATCGACCTGGAAGCTTCTGCTCAACCATCGCGCCGGCCTGTTTGTGTGACAAATTAAATCCAATGTTGCTACCTTCTAGCGCTTTTTCCATCCTCACCATGTACAGCATGAATAACAGCGGGGACAAAGGACATCCCTGTCTCAGCCCCTTGCTAATGTCAACGCTGTCCTTGCTGCTTATTCCTTCCCATTCTACACAAACTGTATTTTCTCGGTATATTTCCCTCAAAAGCTGTATGCAGTCGTCACCTATGCCCACTTCCTTCAATATATCCCACAAAATTTCCTGATTAACGTTGTCATATGCCCCGGTGATGTCTAGATAAGCTACGTATAAGGGTCTGTTTTCTATTTTTGATATTTCTATACACTGTGTAAGAACAAACAGGTTATCGTCTAACCGCCTGTCGATTCGGAATCCATTCTGGAGTTCTCCCAAAATATCATTTTGCTCTACCCACGTTTCTATTTTTAATTTTACTGCCTGCATCGCCAACCGGTATAGTACCGATGTAATGGTTAGCGGTCTATACGAGCGAATGTTATCCTTTTCTCCCCTGCCTTTATAGATTAAGTTCATTCTACTTTTTCGCCAACTGTCTGGTATTTCCCTCTCCTGTAAGCACTTTTCTACGGCTTTCAGCAGTGCTTCTTTAGTGCTATGTCCTAGTTCGTTAATGAGGCTGACGGGAACCCCATCTAAGCCCGGAGTAGTGCGCTTAGGAATTTTTCCTTCGGCCTTCTTCCAATTGAAATTCTCAAGTACTACATCTTCCTCGGTTGTGCTCTTCTGCATACTTTTACTTACCGGGGGAATCCCCTGGGCGACCTTTTTAAACGAATCGGCTGTTACCTCTCGGATGTAACCTAGCGCTTCATACCCTTCCAATTGATTTCCTCCTTCATCTACCATATGTTGTTGCATTGTGACAGACTTCCTACCTAGCGCTTTTAGGTGGCTCCAAAATATCCTAGGTGCGGCCTTCTTCTTTTCGCGAATCTCTGTCATCCAGCGTTCACTTTCGCCTTTAATTTTTGCCTCGACTAATTTCTGCACAATGGATTTTTGCTCTAAATATATTTCCCATACTTGGTTGACTTCATCCTGTGGCCGCTTCTCCTTTTTTGCCTGTCTGTGCTGCCGTGATGCCTCACGTCGCTTCTCGATCGCATCCCGGATTTCTTTGTTCCACCAACTTTTTGGCTTTCTCTTTCCTTTCCAAGAAATAGTTTTCTTCTCTTTTTTCTATTTCTTTCGTGATTACATGTAGCAGCTCACTATACTTCCAGTCTTTGCCTGGCAGTTTGTCTACTTCTTCCTCGACTTTTGCGGCTATATTTGTTATTTGTTTCTCATTTAAATACGAGCTGCCAATGCTTGATTCTAGGTTCTTATTTCCAGTTTTATATCCCATTTGTAATGTTATGCGTTTATGATCACTACCCAAGCTGTTAATGCCTTTCTCGTCTATTCTCATCTCTCTAAGTTTTTCATAGATTCCTTCTGTCATGAGACAATAATCAATGCTCGATTGCCTGTTTCCGACTTCCCACGTGATCTGTCCCTCACACTTAGGCCCCGCGTTAACTATTTCAAGACTATGTTGCTCGCAGAGATCTAGCAATAACTTGCCATTGGAGTCTGAATATCCGTCAAGGTCATGTATGTGAGCATTCATGTCCCCTAGAAGGATTATTTCGGCATCATGACCAAATTCTTTAATATCGGTGCTTATGCATTTCGCTATCTCCAGATTCTTTTCTCTGCATTTATTCCCCGTCCACAAGTAAGCTACACCTAGCCACGTTTTCTTTCCACCTACTGTGCCCGAAACCCATAGGTGCTCTGAACACGTTTGCTTCACTCTGTCCCATTTTTCTCTGCTATGAATTAGCATTCCAACACCCCCCTCTCCTTTCTGATATGATCCTGTTGCATCCTTCCCAAATATAATTGTCAATATGTGTTGGCTCTTCCAAGTCTCTAAGGTGTGTTTCTGTAACCGCATAAACACCTATCTGTTCCTTGTTTAACTGGCCCTCAATCTCTAACCATTTTGCCTTTTTTCTGCCACCCTGCATGTTAATGTAACCAATTGCGACACGCGCCTTCTCCCTTCTTTTACCTTTTCTCTGGTATTTCGCTATACTACCTGTCACAGAGTCCCCCCTGGTTGTTGTCCTCATTACACGCTACCCTGGACACCGAAGGGCCCGCGTGCCCCCCAAAAAAGCTACTGCGCGTCCTGCAAGTCGCCAACCCACCTCATGACCAAGCCTCCTATTGAAGTGTATTCCGTCTCTTCGAAAACCACCCCCACCTGTGCACCTCTCTGTTTATGTCCACTACCTCGATGCCTTTCTCTCGACTCATCTGCCATATCTCTTTGTTTGCGTCGACAACCGCTCTTTGCAGGTTGCCGTCACGCACCGGTACCTCCGGTATTGTGCATACCACTATCTTCACCTGAGGGGAAATGGCGCGCATGTCATCGACGCCTTTCGCCAATGTGGTCGCTAGTTCAGCTGAGTCTTCATTCAAGACGTCGTTTAGACCTCCCGCAATTACCACGAGGTTACGTCCATTAGCTTTAGCTGCGAGTTTTGCGCTAGCTTGTCTCATCACTGATCCCAGCCTATGTCCCGGGAACGTCCCTATTAAAACTCGTTTGTCGCCTCTCACCCTTTCCTTGACTGCTTCTGCGCATCTAGCTAAATTCGAGTCCCCGGCCATTATCACGTGCTCCGACTTTTTCTGCTGGACTGCCCCCTCACCTGGCCACCTGCCTCGGTCACCAGCTCGCGCAACCGCCGCTGTTTTGCTCCCTCCCATTCCCAAAACCACCTCGCGGAAACTGGGTCCTGTGACCCCTGCACCTGTCTTCCCCAAACCTGTTTCCCCCCTTCGCGTCTCCCACTATGGGGGTTGATGCCCTCCTGTTCCCGCCGTCGCTTGCTTCCTTGTCCACCATGACTGCCTTCGCTAACCCTTCCTCAGCTGACTTAAGCCTTTCTCCCATAGCCATCGTTTTTTCTCGCTCTGTCGCCAACGCATTCTCCAGCTCGGCAATTCTTACCATGAGCTCATTCTGGGCAGCCATCATTATTTCCATTTTCGCCTCTAACTCAAATTGCTTACACTTGGCGTCAGCTGGCTCTGTCTTGTCATCCGCACAAACCTCTATTTTCCATCCCATTCCGCACCCTGAACACTTTACGGTCTTTTTGACCTTGGCTAGATCGTTCACACTTCGGATTACATACACTAAAAGCCAAAAGGTACCACAAAACTCCGCCAGTATGCTTCAAAGCACTTGTGTACCCTTCAGCCACGTGGTGGCCGAAGGGTACACAAGTGAGTGCGCCGATCGCACAAGTGAGTGCGCCGATCCCAAGTAAGTGCGCCGCGGTGCGGAGAAAAGAGCGGGCCACGCCCACCTCGGGAAATACGCTCTCTCCGTGCGATTGGGACGGCCGGAGAAAAACCCGCCGCGCGCCCGCCATCTCGGAGGCCATGCACGAGAAATGCGGCTTACGCCGAAGCTCGACAGATGACGCTTTCGGCGTGTTGCCATCTTTTACATGCGCTTCTATGGACGCGACGCATAAAAATCATGATAGCGCCTCCTACACTGAAATTCTTTTTCAGATTTCCCTCCTGTAACATCAATCGGTAGATGTGAGATAATTCAGCTGCAGTTACTAATTGATCCTACCAGAATTAAAGACCGTACAGCGCTTGAAACGAGGCCCCTGAGCAGACGACGTCTCCCGCAGGCACGCGTCCCTCGCACCTCGCTCGCATGTTGTGCGCGCGCATGCGTAGGTGGCCTCGGGAGGGAAAGTTTCTGAGAAGCTGCCGCGCTGCCGCGCATTGCAGGCGTTCTGTGTCTCGAGCGCGTTCAGTGGCTTTCGCGCGTTGCGGCGGCGGCGCCGACACTTCGGTGTTTGCACGCGCGCTTTTCACGCCGCGACAAAGCAGAGTGCTTTCCAGATTCTGACCAGTGTTTCTTCAGGATGCGGCGGAGATGTTTTGTGCGAGGAAAGACCGAGAGCAGACGCCTCGTACACTTCTCGGAAGCACTTCTCGAACAGCGACATAGACAAGCGGCGCCATTGTGGCGAATTTGGTGGCGAAGTTCTCCTGGACAGACCGAAACGGCCAGTGTTGTTACCAGACGCCGTGCCTTCAATCTTTCCGCGCCGTCCCAGCTACTTGTCTGCTGTTCGAAAAAAAGAAAGAGAACGAACTGGACCTGTCGTGAAGTGCGGAAAGCGCATGCGAGGACAGATACTTCGGTGGCTCGAGGTACAAACATGCCCGCTGCGTGCGAGGGTGAAGAAATTGAGATTGTGTGCCCTGTAACCTCCTCTTCCCATGAGTTTACTGCATTGAACTATTAAGAAACAAGAAACAAGCACCGGCGTCCGCGAGGTTGAAAGGCATAATACGGGGCTCTGTGCCTGTAGTTCTTATTTTCTTTACATCTTTCTAGATTTTTTGGTCATGGACAACGCTGATTTTTCGCTCACAACCAACACGTCGACGCCGGCAGTTCTGCGAAACGAGCTCTTCAACGCTGTCGCGTTAAAATTTGGAGCTGGCGAGGACGCACAAAAACACACCCATCCTAACGTGAAGCGCGAACGGCGAATCGGCGCCGAATTGCCTTGAACCGACGAGCTTCATCGGAGAGCGCGGTGAGAGCGGCGCCTTTTTCCTTCTCCGCTAGCGGAATCTCACGACAGAGGGCGCGTCAGTGCTGTGCCCGATTTCGTGACTTTATTAGGACGCCCGAGCGAGCGCAGTTTCTCTTCCTCAAAAATTCTTGCTCCGTGCGCAGTTGTCGCTTGCATTGTCGCTCGGTGTGCAGTTGCAGCTTGCGCTTCACCACCAGGGCCTGATCTTGTGCCCAGACTGCTGAATCGGCCCGGCGAAGATGAATTCTCTCAGGGATCAGCTGTCGGCGCTGTTCTTGGAAAGTTGTCTGCTGTTTGGGCGTTCTTACGACCCGTACCCTCCCAATGTGGAACTTTGTTTGGTTTGGGTACAAATATGACTCTCGCGTCTTTCCCCGAAGGTGGAAGGGTGCCGCTGTCGAAACAGTGGTTAATGTACTAGGTCAAGATTTCTAAGCAGTTTGTTGTCAACGCGTTCGGGGCCGAGGGTCGACGTGGTACGGTGTGTTCCGAGAGCATGCCTAACTGCTGCCTCCGTAATCTGCCCATATAAGAACTCATTAGGCTACCCTGGGCCGCGATTCTCGCGGCGTCCCACTTAGTGGACATGTCCACTTCGGCGGAGCGCGCTCAGTTACGCAAAAAAAAACGGCGAGTCGTGACGTCATGGCGCTGTTGACCACGTCCACGCACCGAACCCGCCAGCACATTCCCAGCATAAGGAGAAAGAAAGTGGACGAAATGTACAGTAACAGGACTCTTAAACAAACTTGGCAAGTCTGAGCTTGCGTATGAACGTGTTGAGATGTTTGAAGAACGATGCAGGGAATGCGTACCGACCTGCCACGTACGTCAGGCGGGCGGTTGCGTTAAACCTAACTCAAGGGCTAACGTGATCAGAGTTCATGCACGGCCTACGAGATGTGCGTCCAAAAGCGGATCTCTGGGGGCAGCATTCGTTGCTGCGAAACGCATTCCGTCTTTCTCATTTGTGTCGAGAGTTGTGAAAGCTGCGTGGCGTCAAAATGACGTTGCGGAAAAAAGACCGGAAACAGGCGGCGCGCTGCTCTCCGAGCTCCAGCCAATCAGTGGAGGCCGAAGTGGACATGTCCACTAAGTGGACACCGCGAGAATAGCTCCCTGTACACGCGAATGAGAGCGCGCTTCGCGTCTCCTTCCAGCTATGCTTCCAGCCCAGTCATGGCCAAACCAGCGCCTCCACGCTGGTCAAACACGCGAAACTCCACACTGTACGGAACCATTCTAGCAAGGACGGGACGCAACGCCATGGTGCATGAATTTTTGTAGTGCCAGATAGCGGCCATTGAAGGTATTGGAACTCCTCTCTTCCAACAAGGCAAAAGCGCGTCAAACTCTACAAAAGGTCCCCAAGAAAGCCCCCCAAGGTGATGGCTCAACAATTCTATGCACAAATACTTTTTGACAAGAGACGGAAACTAATACCGACGAGTGTATAACAATTTGTACGCTTTGTAGTGTTGGGGATAGAACCAACTACTAAAGCTCAAACCCTCATGTTGTATCACCTTCATAGTTCGTACTCGCAGTTTATTTCTAGAATGGGAGCAGTAAAATGCTTCATAAAATTATCTCAGCATGTACAATGCTGAAAAAAAAACTTGAATAACCATTGAATCAGAAAAAATTAAGCGCGATCAAATAATTTGCCCACCCGCAGGTATGCCGATGTCGCAGGAAATACGGAGTCCCAGTGGATGGATGGATTGATGGTATGAGCATCCGCTATATGACGAGGCGGTGACATATTTTTCATTACGCTCAACAACAACAGCAAAAAAGAAAACAGAAAAGGAGAAACCTTTCTCCCTTTTCTTTTCTTCTTGTTGTTTATTTATTTATTTTAAGTTAGCCTAATTCCTTGTCTACTTCGAATAAACTTATCTTGCTATGAAAAAAAAAAAACGTAAATTCGCAGCCTAGTTCTCTTCCCCTTGCGGCAGACTGTCCTTATTTTTCTGAGTATTTATTTTAGCCCTTTCTCCACCGCACGGGATTTTCGAGCCAACCTTCGGAGGTCGGTCTTCACCCCTGCTAGCTGAACTAGAACTCTGTCGCCCCATTTTGCCCTCTTAGACTTAGCTCGGCCGTGCAGACAAGCAAAGCACGCCAGAAAACGCGGTGCTGTTCGTTTCGAAACAAAAAAAAAAAAAAAAGAGAGAGAGAAGAAAAAAATGCCCCTGAGAGACTGCCTGTAATCAAGAAGAGCGTTTGATTCAGGTGTCAAATATGTGCGGGTTTCTGTTCGCCCTTGCGTCAGCAGTGACACAAGTTTGACGTCAAGTAAAATGGAATGGCAGCAAGATGAAACACGTTACGTTATATTGACGAATGATGCCAAACACAATCACATATTCAGCTTAAATCGTAAGAAAGGGGCAGCACAAGGCGCAGGAAATGCCATTTGAGACAAACCTATTTATTTCCTCCGTCGGACCACCAGATAGTTTCTTGATAGCTGCTTTTGACCAGCAATTTGCTACATAAAGCGAACGCTACGTTCAGACATTATTTCGTATGGTTTAGGTTGCATTGCGTGTGTTTCGCTTTTAACGTTGTCATTATTTAAACATGCGCTATCACAAGTTCACTTTATTGTTCACTATGAATTAAGCAAGCTTAGGTCAAGTCGTGTGCTTTATCAAGGTGTGCTTTGAATTACTGTGACTTTACCTGTGCGTATTGGGTGAAGTCCGGTCATTAGGGCTGCCCTCGATGGCGTGCAGTACGGCGTGACGTAGTAGTTGTTCAGTATGACGCCGTCTGCAGCCAGGGCGTCCAGGTTAGGCGTCGGAATCTGAGACGAGCCGTGAAAGCTGACGTCGGCCCATCCCTGCAGTGATCACATAATAACATGAAATAATCAGGAAACGTGCCCCGAAAGACGTCCTAAGCTAAAATTTTTCATCAGAATAAATTTAAGCCAATCCAGAAGCTGCACCTTTTAGTAGCAAAGGCGGTTGGCCAATGGAATATAGCACTTGTGAACAAGATGCATCATTTTACCAGCCAAGGTAATGTAGTGCATAAGGGATCACGCTCCTAAGCTTAAGGACGCTGGTTCGATTCCCTGCCACGGCGAACAAATTTCGATGAGTGTGAAAGGCAGGAACACTCGTGCACGTCGATGTAAATGTGCTATGACGACGATCGAATGGGGAAAACTGATGGGGTGTCTCCCACAACGCCTGTCTGTAATCATATATAGTCTGCGCACGTAAAACCCCAGTGCTCAATTGGACGTGTGTGTGTGTCTGTGTGTGTGGGTTTGTGTGTGTTTGCGCGCGCGTCCGCGCAAGTTCAGCTCTCGATTGTTAAGTACAGCAACCCTTCTTTCCAAACATTGGATCCAACTGCACGCGAAGGCTCGCAGTTGCATTGGATATTCGGAAATGATAGGAAATGCAAGAGTCGCCGTAGTTCGTCTCCTCTGTAAAAATGATATATTTACAGACAGATGAAGGCTAGATATTTATTTATTTATTTATTATACCCTGAGGGCCAAATGGCATTACAGAGGGGGGTGGGTTATTACAAAAAAGGTAATTGAACAAAATGCAGTGTATACGGTTAGATCGTACAAATAAATCTCTTATAATACAATGTTAGCTAAAACATTTATATACTAGTATATGTTAGCTAATACATCACAGAGCCTAAGTATACAATGTTAGCTAATGCAACAAAAATCCTAATCATACAATGTTAGCTAACGCATTACGGAACAATGTGTTATCACTAATACTAACAATGTCACCGGGAAGTCTGTTCCACTCCTTTGATGTAAGAGGCACAAGTGAATTGAAGAAAGTTTTTGTGTTGCATGAAGGGATGCCTACTTTGTGATGGTGATCAATGCGGCGGGATATGTGCTGTGGGCGAAGAAGTAGTTGGTCATGCAGGAAAGGATGGTGATACATCTTGTGAAATAGTGTTAAACGGGAAATTTTTCTACGAGATGTTAAAGAAGGGAGTGCAAGGGAAGTTTTCATAGTTGATATGCTCGCGGTTCTGTTATAATTAGAGAATATAAAACGAACGGAGTTATTCTGGACAAGTTCAAGGGAAGTTACTAGGTTATCATAGGTGGGATCCCACACGGCTGTAGCATATTCTAGTTTAGAACGTATTAGTGTCTTATAAAGTTGCAGTTTTAAGTCAGATGGAGCATTAAAAAAGTTACGTCGTAAATAGCCAAGCATGCAGTTAGCATTGTTAATAATGTATTCAATATCAGGTGACCAGTTGAATTAGTCGTTATGTGAACTCCAAGATACTTATAAGAGTTAACAGAATCCAGGGGAATGTTATTAAGAAAGTAAAGAGGAGAGGTAGTGGAGGTTCTTGATACACGAATGATTTTACATTTTTTAATGTTTAGGTCCATTAGCCATTTTTCACACCAGTTAGATATAGCGTTAAGGTCAGACTGCAATATGTTAATCTCATTATCGTTAGTAATTTCTCGATAAATAACACAGTCGTCAGCAAACAGATGAATGTTAGGCGATATAACTGATGAGAGGTCATTAATATAAATGAGAAACAACAGAGGGCCTAAGACAGAGCCTTGCGGAACGCCGGAATGAACTTGGCGAGAAGAAGAATTGTGACCATTTGCCGTAACGAATTGTGATCTGTTAGTGAGAAAACATTCAATCCACATTAATAGGTTTTTGTCAAGATTTAGTTGGCGTAGTTTGTGAAGTAGCAGTCTATGGCAAACCTTGTCAAATGCTTTTGAAAAATCTAGAAAAATGCAGTCGGCATGCGATGTTTTATCAAGAATCTGATGCAAGTGATGAGTGAAGGATATTAACTGCGTTTCACATGAATATGTTTTGCGGAAGCCATGTTGTGCTGACGTGAATAATGAATTTGATTCCAAAAAATTGACTATGTTTGTAAATATTATATGCTCGAGTAGTTTACAACAAATACTAGTTAAAGAAATAGGACGATAATTTGTTGAACAGTTTTTATTACCAGATTTATGGAGTGGAACGACTTTCCCGATTTTCCATTGACTAGGAATAGCAGAAGTATCCACTGATTGTTGAAAAATTTTAGTTAGTATAATGGAAGTGTAAGCGCTAGTACTTTTCAAAAACTTTGTGTTAATACCATCGTAACCGGGAGACGAATCATTCTTAAGTGATTCAATGAGGCGTACAACTCCAAGAGGTTCAATGATTACTGATGACATGGGTGAGTAATTGTGTAAAGTCGCGCTAGGTAATTCATTACAGCTATCTACGGAAAAGTTTTTGTTGAAAGATTCATTAAGAACAGCAGCGCAATGCGCTTCACTAATTTGGTTACCGGATGAGTCAATCAAAGATATATTGTTGTCGGACAGAGGATTAATGATTCGCCAAAATTTTTTTGCGTTAGTTTGTAACATAGACGGGAAAACGTTAGTAAGAAAGTTATCTTTAGCGGACTTCAGTGCAGATATGTAGATGGACGATGCAGATTTGTAAGCAGCCCAGCGCGGGTGGTTAGTAGGTAAACATTTTGCGGCACGATAAAAACGTTTCTTTCGGTTAGATAAACGTTTGATGTGAGCATTGTGCCATGGCGCACGCGCGTTAGATGGGACGATGCGACAGGGAATATATTTATTTGTTAGTCGATCTACTTCAGCTGCAAACATATCCCAGTTAGACTGCACTGAACGGGTATCAAAACTGCTTAAAAAATATGTCTAAGAATTTTGCTAGTTCACTGTTAATCATGTTAAAGTTTGCTTTCTTATAGTCCCGTATTGTTTTCTTTTTTTTTATCTGCTTTAGGACTGGGCGCATTAAATGAAAACGACAGTAATGAATGATCACTGATGCCTGGTGTATAGGTTAAAGCGGTAACAAAGTCTGGTCGATTTGTTAATATTAGATCGAGAATACTAGCACTGCTGGTGGATGTCCTGGTTGGCGACGTTACTAGTTGTGTTAGAGAAAATACTGAACATAGGTTAATAAATTCACTCGGCTGTGGCGAAGACGGTAATGAGTAAGGCGCGCTTGCGTTCCATATTATACTAGGAAAGTTAAAGTCTCCGAACAGAAACAGAGGATGCGAGGGAAATCGTGTACAAACTATATTAATTGCGTCTTGTAGTTCATCTACAAATGTTGACGGTGAAGATGGAGAGCGATAGCATGTTCCTAATATGATCTTATGGTAGCCGATGGTCACTATGGCCCAAATTAGCTCTAGTTCACTGTTAATGTGGATACAAGAAGAAGGAATGTCCTTTGAAACCGCAAGAAGAACACCGCCTCCCCTGCGCATTGCCCGATCACAACGGTATATGTGAAAGTTGTTTGCGTCATCAAAGATTTCTTGATCACGGACATGCGCGTGGAGCCATGTTTCTGTCAAAGCAACTATTTTTGCGCTACATGTGTCAATAGCTGATGATAACGAGTTATATTTGTTTAGTACACTTCTAACGTTAGAAAAAAGAACCGATACCTGAGGATGTGATTTGCGGTCACCTCCCCTCGCGCATCCCTACGTAGACGTATTCTTCGAAGAAGCACGTGTAGTACTGACATGATTGATGCGTTTGTTTACCTCTAGAACTTTGTCGCACTCTGGAAAATACATGTAATATTTGCTATTTAGTAGTAACTTGTTGTAACGCAGTTTAAGTGGCGATGAACCGGGCTGAGCTTTCCCAAATTCAATAAGTTTTTTTACGGGCCTGCCGCGTTGCAACAGAAAAATCTTCGCTGACCGAGGTGTTCTTATCCTTTAGTTGATTGCGCAGTGACAGTACTTTCTCTTTTTGTTTTGAAGTTAGTGAACTTGGCGACAATGGGGCGGCACTTAGTAGGTGAGTGGTTGCCCAAACAGTGCACCCTTTGAAATGACTCGCTGGGAAAATTGTCAAGAACAGCAGAAATAGAATTCGTCAATTTTGCTTCGGTTTCTTGCCAGGTTTCTTTGGAGTCTGGAACACCGTCAAAGATTAAATTGTCCCTTCTCGACCTGTCCTCTAGCTCGGTTAGTCTAGATTACACATGGTAATTCTCGTCCGTTAGTTCTTCCACGGTTTTTTGCATACTTGTTAGTTCTTCCGTGATATCATCGAGTTTTTTAGATTTTTCCTCCAATTCGTCAAGTCGCTTCCGGATGCCAGTAATTTCTGCTTGAATGCTTTTTTGTCCGGTTTTAATTGCTTTGACATCGCTAGCAAGCTCAGACTGACACTTCGTGCTTTGTAAAGAGCGCGAGTGCACATCCTTCAACATGCGGAATAATACGTTCATTTGTTCGGCAGGATTTTCGGGTAAGTTGTCAAATTCTTGTTGCACTGCGGTACGGGTGTTGGGTCCAGGGGTTAGATTCAATGTCACCGGAACAAAGCAAAATATATGCCATTGAAAAACATTCACTCAAAGTCTCGCACAACACCCGTGGGCACGGGAACGGGAAGATATGTGAAGGCAGGAAGTCTAGTTAAGCATTTCTTTGTGTGAAAGATATAATTGACTAATTCACCAAGAAAACTAGTGATAGAACATTTTTATAACGAAACTGTTTTATGCCGGGGTCCACCAAGATTTCAGTGACGTATTTCTGTCACGGAAATGAAGCAGATAGCACGCGTGTTCAGTGTGAAAGAGCAAACGTAAGTATTATTGACTGTTTTTTGCGTGCAAAAGAACACCATTGATAAGGTTTCATATTTTCGGAGCTTATATAGTTCTGAAACTACCAGGAGGGTCTGCTAGCACTGAACGCGTCTTATATTAAGTGCTCATTGCAGTGTGAAGGAAAAATTCACATAAAAATATTATAGGAAAGCTAGGGAAGAAGGCAACTCTGCCATTAATAAAGGAAATGTAACAAGGGCACAGCATCTATATATGACCAAATACACCAGTTAGTGTAAACTGAGAACATGTACAACTGAAAAACGTAAAATTTAAACGAAGGAAGCAGTGATGCCAAACAAAGAACTACTGTTGAAAACGCTTTGGTTATAAAGAAAATGCAAATTTTACCCTTGCAGATACAATAAAAGACATGTCATAGTG
Organism: Rhipicephalus appendiculatus; assembly: GCA_030522465.1. Lineage (NCBI taxonomy): Eukaryota > Metazoa > Arthropoda > Arachnida > Ixodida > Ixodidae > Rhipicephalus > Rhipicephalus appendiculatus. Next base: position 14,028 of record JALIZH010022150.1, on the reverse strand, counting down.
AGGAATTTTGCGGATAAAAAAATTGAGAATGTACTAACGAAAGAAAAGAGAAATTTGAAATGCATCAAGTGGTCCGCCTCGGTGGAACAGTGGCTAGTGTGCTCGGCTGCTGACCCGAAGGTCGCGCGTTCGATCCCGGCCCGTGTACTGTGCGATGTCAGTGCACGTTAAAGAACACCAGATGGTCGAAATCTCCGGAGCCCTCCACTACGGCGTCTCTCATAATCATATCGTGGTTTTGGGACATAAAACCCCAAATAATATTGGAAATACATCAAGTGGTATGACGTAACCGTAAGTGCAGGCGATTCCCTTACCACGTCATCCGCAAGGAAGAACACTATGTGTGGCCTCAATCTCTCACAGCGTGCCGTCGGCAGAGTGCTAAGGCAAAGTACCAGGTAGCACACGCTAGCCTCTGCAATCCTGCAAGATAAACAAAGGCAATAAACAACCTCTGTACTCGAGATGAGACAGAAATTCCGCTACATACTATTGACATCAGCACAAACACCATCTAAGGAGCAAGTTTTCAATTAGAGAACCGTCCTCTACAGGAACACTCGGAGATTTACATAATACGAATTGGTACAGACTAATACTAAAACCGTAACCATATCTTCATTTTTTTTCTGAATTTCTAAGAGTGATACCCCTGTCACACGAACCCGCAAGAACTCTAGTACCTAAGCGTTCTTTTACAAACTTGAAAAACTTTTTCTTGAAGAGGGGTTGCCTCACAGGCATACGACACCGCCGATTTTTGTTGAGTATTTTCTACCGAACGCGCTACCGAAAATGTGGTGATAATTTTGAAAACCGAAGCAGTCGCAAATATATTATGTGTCTCGTTATGTAAAGTTTAAGTGTCCCTATCCAACCATCGTAGCCGTTGCCTTTTCCGTACGCCAGGGCTGTTTGGTCACCGCCGTTGGCCACAGATGTTGCGATGCCACGTGCGCTTCTTGCGCCCGTGTGTGCGACGCGCTAGCCGTCCCCACGCAATATCGCAGACCTGTTCAATTTGCTTACGAATGTACACAAAGAAATTGACTTTAAAGGGTTTATTACACCTTCTCCGAGATTTGAAATCCGTCGTTTTGATGAGCCTAAGTGGCAGAAAATTAAACAGATGCGCTTTTTTTCGGCAACCCATAACTGCTGGGCCTGCTGCTTTGAAGGCTACTCTTTTACGGCCGTGAAATAGATCGAAGAACATCGTTGCCTAGAAAGACCACTTCCGACGAGGAGTTCGCTCTCTGTCGTGTCTCTGCGGGCAAAACCTTTTTTCGGAAAAAGTCTTCTTTCTCAAAAGACTTTCGAACACCCGTGTGGCATGGGTATAAGTGACTAGAATGAAGTTGGCGCAACGAAGTGCGCATACGAGGCAGCAGAGTGTGCGGGAACCCTTTTCATCAAACGTTATCGGAAGCCTTGTCTCACAAGCCAACCGCGGTGCGTAGTGTTGCAGCTAGGGGAGTGGCTCAATACGATCAACTGTCCATTCGATGATACGAGCAAAGATGCCACCTCATTGTTTCTATATTAGTAGTGGATCCACTGTACGGTGACCAAAAGCAAAAACTGCCCATCTTTGTCGCCTAGTCTCTTTATGCTACATGCGTAACGTGATTGAGGCAACAGGTCCTCATTGCAAGATAGCGCGAAGTGAAGACTGTTCGAATCGTGCTAACAGGCACTGGCTGATGCAACTGGGACTACCCTAAAGGGTGGTTTAGTTGGCGGAATGAAAGTAGACAACACGTGCGATAGTATATGATTGATTGCAAGGCAACCACACAGTGATAGGACTTCTCAGCCCCATGAACGCATGCACACTGCTATAATGAAATACCGGGTATGAGTAGTCGACGATTCTGAAATATGGATCGCTCATAGCTACATAGAAGTTCCTGAGTTCAGCAGACGTTTCCGTCGCAGTTGTTTTATTATCAGCATACACCTGCGTCCTCACGTCATTTCCTTGCTTTATCATGACCTTGTTTTGAAGGAAACGACGCTAACTCCTGGTTGCATTTCCTTTCCGTTGTTCCGACAGATATTCAAAGCTGTGATTGAAGGGCTCCTAAACCCCAGCGAGTTCCAAGACGAGAGAGTAGTTACTCTCTCACCTTCACTACCCTTTCTACAAGCACTATCTCCTCCTCGCTGCTTATATATTCATAAAACACGTGAATGTCAGCCCTAAGCGTTGAGCCAGTCACGATTTGGCGCTTTTCGACTACACGCTGTCATCTCCTCTTGCGCAGTCGCAAACGCAGAAAAATAAGAGAAATCAGTTTATCGCGCACGATAGTCATGCGAAACAAGGCAGAACGATCATGCGACTGCATGGCCAAAGCATGGTAGGCGACAATGCACAATAGCATATCTCTAGTATATGGACCAATCGAGAGCTCATTTCACCCTGACGTCACTTGAACAAACAGATGGCGTCACGAATTTGCGCCGCAAAGACGGCAACGCCGGGAAAGAATAACGCGCTCGTTCTTAGTATTTTCAGAGCTGGTTTAGGGGCCCTTTGAAGGTCGGAGCGATAACCATGAAAACGTTCTTGACCTGCAAGAATTTTTCGTTACCCGTGGTGCGCCCCAGTCACAAACTAACACCACTTTTCACCATATGTACCCGCACCGCCAACGTACTGTTACCAGTACGCAATGAACATTGTCATATAAAAACAACTAACATGAAGTATAGGCTGATAAACCAGAAGGCATAGGAGTATGTCTAAGGTATGCTGCGTGAAGCCTACCGTATTTACCTGCATGAAATCAGTACTGTCTAACTGTTTGATATTATTGAACGAAACAAGGAAAATGGATAAAAGGGCTCACTTTCAGTGTAAGCCAGAATCTAATGAAGTGAACAGATAATGACGCCAAAGGAGATATACGGGAAGGTATTTGAAGTCTTTTATCTGCAATGTAGTATAATGATATTGTCACGGGATGTATTTTGGTTTGACGCGACGGACGTGCGCTCTTATCATTTGTGCCTTTCATTTTACATGCGTAAAAAGGAGACGCCTACTAGTATGATCATGTCTGAATCATGGTATCACGTTCCCTTCTGTTGACTTCACCTGTTGATAAGGGGGTGTCAGCCTGAACACTGCCGGGTATAAACGGCGCGCTGCCCCGAGCCGCGAGCATTTTTTCTTGTGACACACGCCGAAGCGGTAGCTGCGCCTGTCGGATGTTACCGCCGGCGATTTAGGGCTCCAGTTCTGCCCAAATGAAGTGGTTGCGCCAAGACTGCCTTCAAGTTCCTGCTCTACAAGTCACAACGCTACGTGACAATATAAATATAAAGAAACCAAAGTGAACGAAACAGACAGACAGACAATGAACTTTAATTGATTCTGAGGAGTTACTAACGGGGGGCCGTTGTAACCGCTGGCCGCTCCCACGGAGAGCACAGAACGCCGTGACACTCTTCCCTTTCCTGGGCCCTCTGGATAGCCTGGGCTTGCTTTCGGAGTACCGTGCTTCTTATGGCCTCCTCCCATTCGGCTTCGCTAGAGAGGAGGTTGTTAGGCAACGCAGGACATCGAAAAGAAAGCTCTTCTTTGGCAGCGACCAAACCTACAGCCTTCGGATAACGCGTGCGATGCTCTGCCAATTAAGCTGGCTAACACTTATTGATTTACGTGCACACAAATACTAGATAAGGTGGACGCGAGGACGACTGCCGTTCAATTGGTAGAGCATATTACGGGTTATCCGAGGTTTTTAGGCCTTTTCGTCCACTTTAATTTCGTCACATTTATTCCATGATAATTACCCTACAAATAAAAGACTACGAATAGCTTCCTCTATATCTTCCTTGGCTTCGTTCCAAGTTGGATATAACGGAGAAGTGTTGTTTATGAATAGATGGACGGGCTATTTTCCTCATTATCTCAGAAGGCACTGCCGATTCCAGATTTTGATTAGCTGTGGCTTCCAATATAATGTCACGCTTACTCCTTATAGCTTATTTTCATGTCGCGATCCACACACGCAACGTGATAAACAAAACGTTGAGGAAATTCAGCCTGTTTCACCAAATAATAAGCCTGTCAACGCTGGAATGGCATCTGTATAACAACTTTTTCCCTACAAGTTATAGCACCTCATGTCTCGTCAAGCAGTCGCGAGCGCGAAGACAATTCTGAGAGGGACTTCTGAGAGGGACTCATCGTCCCTCTCAGAAGGACGATGAGTCCATATATGGCAATTTAATTTTCAAAGTTAAATGAACGAAAATAAGTAACGTATCCAGCTCACATCTTGAAGCCAGCCATCAAAGCTCTCTTCGAAGGCATCTCTGAAGTCGGTGTGGTTTCTTTCAGGTCACAATTTGGCTTGGCGGAATGAGCACGTCGCTTTATTTCCATCGGTGCACGCCAAGACACTGGCGAGGACGTCACCTGCATCATTTAAAAAAGTGTGTTGTTGAGAGAGAGAGAAACTTTATTTAAAGTGTCCTTGCTGGGGTCAAGGGTGGCGGGGGGCCTGGGAGGTGGGCGCCTCTGTAAACCCCTCCCTCAGGCGGCGGCCAGGCCATCCTGGGATGACTCTTAAAATCTGCATATTGCGGCGATGAACTGATCAGCTAAAATACCAAGGCTTTGAGAATGTGCATTCAATCTTTATGCGACGGAACTTCTACGCAAAACTAGCATCAAACCTCATTTTTGATGAGTTGTAGAGTGCCTGTGTTAGCAGCACCGGCACCTAGTATTCCTCTAACATGCGTACAACCACAACGAAGATCAGAATAACAGAATATCATTATATTTAAAGGGTCACTCCTTGTTACAGTTGAATACCTCCTAAACTTTTTTGAATAGTCTGTTACTAGACGACGCAAGGAGGGAAACAGTATAACTGAATAAAGTTGGGTTTGTATAAATTGATTTAAAAAGCCAAAGCACTCAATGCGTGATGTCTTAATCCCGGCAATCCAATGTTCCGAATCCAGGCCATTTACAGTCACTTTTCTCTATTTTTGTGGGAATGTGAATGACCCACTAACAAAACATTCTGGCACCCTACAATACTGCAAAAATAGCGTTAAGAATGTTTCCTGTATGTTCCTCCATAGGGTCAACGACGATCTCGTCGCGCTGGAATTTCATTCTCAAAGCCATATTGTAACCTATGGCGCACTACACCTGCCAGGGGCGTAGCCAGAAATTTTTTTCGGGGTGGGGGGGGTTTCAACCATACATTATGTATGTTCGTGCGTGCGTTTGTATATCTGCGTGTATATATACGCAAGCAAAATTGAAAAATTTGGGTGGGGGGGTTGAACCCCCAACCCCCCAACCCCCCCCCCCCCCTGGCTACGCCACTGACACCTGCTCCCCAATTTATCGTGAACCGTGGGTTGTATATCCAAGCGACGATCAACTGTTATCATACCCCCCCCCTCATCCATCACTCCTTCAATGGCGATTCCTGTAGTAAGGGGCCGTCCATGTTGAACTTGATCGCATGGCAACCGTAACAATAATTATTACATAAAACGCTGCTTCTGGAGATCGAGGTTTGCTCTTGGTTTCGTGCACTGTACGGATGGATTAAACGCAAAAATTTAGGGCTTAGTAATGTACGTACATTGGTTTCCGGCGTCTTCAGTTGGTCTCATATCGGCGTAATTTCGGCTCGAAGACCTGCAGGAATGCCATCACTACCTTTACAAGCCATGTTCGCAGCTCAGTGACGCGGTTATCTCTAGCACTTGCTCATACCAGTCGCTATACAAAAAATAATGATGTCTCGTGTCAATCCGTGATGACTATACGTACTTACGTGGGGCCATATGCATGTACGGCATGTGTCCCGACGTAAATGAACAAGAGCAGAGAGGGCAATGCTTCATTGATTTACGAGTCTGACTGGGTGCACGCTACCGCCGGGTGATTCGCCGTTACTTGACACTTGCGAAAAACGGACGACACGCCGCGACGGATACCATCACCAGCTTACGTCTGGGAAAGTTTGTAGCCTCAATATTATGGCGACTAGGGGTTGCGAATATTCGAAAATCTCTAGTGATAAGTCAATAGCTTTTGTTCGATTCGATATTGGAATTGAATTGGAGATTCATAGCCTAATAAACGCGGTAAATATTTCTCGAACGCTTTTCGAACAATCAGCCATGAAAAGAAAACTCAGTAAGAAATTTTCAGGAGTCATTTCCCTATTAGAAAATGAGGGCAAGCAATGTTTTGCGTCTACGTGCCTGACGTACTACTTTTTATCAATTCATTTGTTTATTGAAATGAAATAGGAGAGGTTGGTGCCATTATTGTGGTCATTTATCATTCATTCGTTCGTTCGTTCGTTGACTCTTTCTCTCTTTCTTTCTTTCTTTCTTTCTTTCTTTCTTTCTTTCTTTTCTTTCTTTCTTTCTTTCTTTCTTTCTTTCTTTCTTTCTTTCTCTCTTTCTCTCTTTCTTTCTTTCTTTCTTTCTATTGCATTACTCAATGCTCCCCCTAAGTGCTTCGTTCCTCCATGCCGAGGGTTGGGCATTTATCAACATGCTTAGCAGCGCCATATTGAAGTTGCAGCAGGCAACAATGGCGGTAAGCCGTTCGCATCCAGGAAACATTGTCATTTGGTGACTTGAAGTGATGAGTCACCTCGATAAAAGACCAGATAGCAATATCTGAAATGGCTGATCGCGGGCTGACAAGCCCTGACAAGCCCACTATTCAGATAGCATCGTTTATTGCAACATGGCAGTTGCAAATGACGCTCACGCATGTGACCGGTGCATCTCAGAGGGCCGCACATTCGTAAGCTAGCCTACGCCGGGTTCTTCGCGTACGACGCCGAAACTGTGACTTAAAAAAGCTGTGATTAGAAAAGACATATCAGCGATGAAAAAGCCAGTTACGCTGTCACTCTTCAATGCTGGCCATCAAGCACTAACATGCACCCGGATTTGGCCGCTGGACGCATGGCCGTACGTCTACAGTGGTACCATGCTACGCTTTGTACTGCAGACGACGAAGTTTCGTGAGTTGTGCTGGTTTTTGCACTTAGTCCTGAAATTTTAGTTGTATCTTGTGCTTCACTGTGCATCAGCAACACCCAGCGTTGTTTGTATTGGCACTCAAGACTTCTTCGCTAGGAAACCATCTCTGCGAAGCGTGCTATGGACTTGATGGTGGTGGACCCATCTCGTGGCAGGAGCAGACCTGCCGTTGCATGGAAGCACCTCAGCTGTTCAATGGCATCAGAAGCAGCCGATTTTGAGTCTGATTTTAGATTGCATGACTCGAATACCTTCACATTTGCTAAACAACAGTTGTTCAAGACGGAAGTGTTTCGCATGTATTAATGATGCATGGTACTGTGTCTCTTTGTCCATGCTCTGAGTGGGTGCATTCGGGTGCTGGGGTCCCGTCAGGCAGAGCACATCTACCTTTTGCCCTTGTATCCGAGACATACGCTTGTCTGAAATAAAGTGTGCCGTCGTCTTTAAGATAACAGATGGTCATATGCAGCCACATTGTAGACATGGCAGTAATCAGCGTGCCCGTCGATGTAACCATTAGCCTGAATGCTTTCTCGAAACAGAAGCTGCGCGACTTTTTCTTTACCTTGGCCCGACGTTTTATTCAAGCGGTTTTAGTCAAGCAAAGAGAGAATATCGTAACCATGGACACAAGAGATGAGAAGACGGTGCAAACCCGAGTTGCTCTATCTCATGTTTTGGTGTCGACACACTGGCTAATCTAATAGAGGGCGCGGATGTTAAAGCAGCGGTACTGATATAGAACTCAAGTAAACGCTTTGAAAAGCATGATCCATGCTCTTCATGGTACGATACCATGCAAGATCATCTGCTCTTGGAGGCTCGGCTCATGAATGTGTGAAGATTATTTTCGACTCTGAAAAGCTCTGTCGCCAAAAAAGGCTGGACTCCCGCAATACCCAGTTCGACTATTCGTAACAAGGGCCCTACAGTACTGTAAATGTCTGAAGCTTGGATATGCGCATGTTTTCTGCACGAGTTGTGAGCTGTACCCAACGTGGCGGAGATCACTACGCAAATTCCTGTGGCAGTTCGACATCTCAGTAACATGTGATAGTGAACACTTGACAAAAGACAAAGAATGTCCCGCGCTGAAGAAAACATGAAATGTTTGGAAATAGAAAGCTGAAAAAGAAGGCATCAGGAAAGAAGACGCAGATCTGATATCTGATCACAAAAGATTATATGAGAAGACGCAGATCAGGAGAGAAGAGCTGCTCTGATATTCTCCTGGCCCTTATTTTCCCTGTCACCTGACCTGGCTCTACTGAAGCGTGTACCCTCCTCTCCTCTTCTTTCCTGGTCATGTGACCTGGTTCTGCTTCTGCTCGATGCTGGATGACAAGGGTCGACCTAGAACAGCTCCGCTGTTAAATTTTGGACCCGGCTCTTCCTGCACTGTTCTAGCTGGCCCGGTCGCATCTATTTAAAAAAATGAGGATTATGTGAAAGTATTTACAGACGCATCTGTGCGCAGTGACGGAAGGCACCCCCGAAGCTTTATTTGGCTCTTACACTGCCTCTATCTGTTTTCCTTTTAAGCCCGAAGCTCCTTCGGACCTAGCCTTGTCTTCCGTTGTGGTCACGGCATAGAACCGTTACTATAGTCGAAACATATGTGAGGCACAAAAAAAAAGTTTTACAATAGACTTCAACGTAGACATAGGCTAATTATAAGGTAAGAGATCGCTTTTCCCGGCGAAAATAACCTATCGAGAAGAGTATTGATGTGTTGATCTCTACTACAATGTGCCTAGATATTGAGGCTTCTCCAGGAAATCTTTAACACAAAGGCACACGTCGAGCCCTATATGTCCCAACAAATTACCCATATTAAAATGGTATCTTGCCCCCGGTAAGATGGCGGGTTCTTAGTTTTACTTCTGAGGCTTATCCTCGACTCTAGCAATTTTCTAAATTCTCCTTGTATTGCCTAAGACGACTGGAAGGCGAAATAAATTTACATTTCTGTATATGCACTTTATGTCCCTCATTTTAGATTCTATGGGGCAACGCTCGGGTAACGTACAGTTACTCACCGATACGATACTCAGAGCTTCGCCGACTCGTCATGATTCAATTCGTGGAGATGCGTGGATTTTTTCCTTTCTGCTCTTCCCTCCTTTCTCTTTCCTCATTTGTCTAGTCCCTTTGCCTAACCCCCCGTGTAGGGTAGCCAACCGGAAGTTTTTTCTGGTTAACCTTCCCTGCCTTCTCTCTTCCCGTTTTTAAAGACGATAGTCTTTCTTGGGATACTTCAACGCAGAAATTTTGGTGTGTCTGTCTGTCTGTCTGTCTGTCACTCGATTCAGCCACTCAGCCATTCGGCCAATGGTTAACTAGTTGCTGAACGCCAGCCATCTTGAACTGGTGTTTGCGTTCATACTTGAACATTTTCGATTAAAAAGCAAATATTACGCAACCTGAGGCGCAACATCAATACATAAGTATCAGGTCATGTGTTCCTTTATTAGCAATTACATAGATACGTAATTTTAAAGACCCTATTGTTTGTGTAGGCTGCGCCGAAAATGCGACGTTGCGCATGAACTGCGACTCTATGCACGAAAAAGCCTTTTGCCGACGACATGGAGCTGCCGCTGGCAGTGGCCCTGGGTTCCAATCTCACGCAGCGCCTCTTCTATTTTATCAATGCCAGCCAGCTGCGGCCGATTCAACATGGAGTAGGTGCTGTCTCACGCAAGGCAAAACATAGTAGTACGGCCGGCACAAGACTATCGTCTTTGGACGACATTTGCAGTGAAGCACGCAGATGCGCGGCCAATTTTTGTTCCTTCTTTCTTTCTTTCTTTCTTTCTTTCTTTCTTTCTTTCTTTCTTTCTTTCTTTCTTTCTTTCTTTCTTTCTTTCCTTCTTTCTTTCTTTCTTTCTTTCTTTCTTTCCTTCGTCCTTTCTTTCTGTCTTTCTCTCTTTCTTTCTTTCTTTCTTTCTTTTTTTTCCTTTCTTTCTTCTACTAACACCAGAAGGTGTTTCGAATAGGACATCCATATTCATCAATATCTGCGTAGCTAAGAGCAACTGGTGTTGTTTTAAAATATGTTCAAGAATTAGGAGCGTCAAAGATTTTGATAACTGCTACTCCGTTGCCACCCTTAGCAGTCTGTTGGGAAAGGATGCTGATGACCTATTACAAGGAATACCGTAAAATCTTGTAGCAAAATCATTTCTGGTAGTGTGGCGTTCATTTTCAGTAGATACCTTCGAACATGAGTATTGTTGGAAGTGATTAGACTAATAAGGTCATTTCAACTTGGGCCCGCAACGACTGTTACTACCAAGAAATGTCATGTATGTTTGACAACGCTCGTCTACTGCTGCTCCTGTTCCACCCTTAGCAGTCTGTTGGGAAAGGATGCTGATGACCTATTACAAGGAGTACCGTAAAATCTTGTGGCAAAATAATTTCTGGTAGTGTGGCCTTCATTTTCAGTAGATACCTTCGAACATGAGTACTGTTGGAAGTGATTAGACTAATCAGGTCATTTCAACTTGGGCCCGCAACGACTGTTACTACCAAGAAATGTCATGTATGTTTGACAACGCTCGTCTACTGCTGCTCCTGTTCCACCCTTAGCAGTCTGTTGGGAAAGGATGCTGATGACCTATTACAAGGAGTACCGTAAAATCTTGTGGCAAAATCATTTCTGGTAGTGTGGCCTTCATTTTCAGTAGATACCTTCGAACATGAGTATTGTTGGAAGTGATTAGACTAATCAGGTCATTTCAAGTTGGGCCCGCAACGACTGTTACTACCAAGAAATGTCATGTATGTTTGACAACGCTCGTCTACTGCTACTCCGGTGCCACCCTTAGCAGTCTGTTGGGAAAGGATGCTGATGACCTATTACAAGGAGTACCGTAAAATCTTGTGGCAAAATCATTTCTGGTAGTGTGGCCTTCATTTTCAGTAGATACCTTCGAACATGAGTATTGTTGGAAGTGATTAGACTAATAAGGTCATTTCAAGTTGGGCCCGCAGCGACTGTTACTACCAAGAAATGTCATGTATGTTTGACAACGCTCGTCTACTGCTACTCCAGTGCCACCCTTAGCAGTCTGTTGGGAAAGGATGCTGATGACCTATTACAAGGAGTACCGTAAAATCTTGTGGCAAAATAATTTCTGGTAGTGTGGCCTTCATTTTCAGTAGATACCTTCGAACATGAGTACTGTTGGAAGTGATTAGACTAATCAGGTCATTTCAACTTGGGCCCGCAACGACTGTTAATACCAAGAAATGTCATGTATGTTTGACAACGCTCGTCTACTGCTGCTCCTGTTCCACCCTTAGCAGTCTGTTGGGAAAGGATGCTGATGACCTATTACAAGGAGTACCGTAAAATCTTGTGGCAAAATCATTTCTGGTAGTGTGGCCTTCATTTTCAGTAGATACCTTCGAACATGAGTATTGTTGGAAGTGATTAGACTAATCAGGTCATTTCAAGTTGGGCCCGCAACGACTGTTACTACCAAGAAATGTCATGTATGTTTGACAACGCTCGTCTACTGCTACTCCGGTGCCACCCTTAGCAGTCTGTTGGGAAAGGATGCTGGATGACCTATTACAAGGAGTACCGTAAAATCTTGTGGCAAGATCATTTCTGGTAGTGTGGCCTTCATTTTCAGTAGATACCTTCGAACATGAGTATTGTTGGAAGTGATTAGACTAATCAGGTCATTTCAAGTTGGGCGCGCAACGACTGTTACTACCAAGAAATGTCATGTATGTTTGACAACGCTCGTCTACTGCTACTCCGGTGCCACCCTTAGCAGTCTGTCGGGAAAGGATGCTGATCACCTATTACAAGGAGTGCCGTAAAATCTTGTGGCAAAATCATTTCTGCTGGTGTGGCCTTCATTTTCAGTAGATACCTTCGAACATGAGTATTGTTGGAAGTGATTAGACTAATCAGGTCATTTCAAGTTGGGCCCGCAACGACTGTTACTGCCAAGAAATGTCATGTATGTTTGACAACGCTCGTCTACTGCTACTCCAGTGCCACCCTCAGCGGTCTGTTGGGAAAGGATGCTTGATGACCTATTACAAGGAATACCGTAAAATCTTGTGGCAAAATCATTTCTGGCAGTGTAGCCTTCATTTTCAGTAGATACCTTCAAACATGAGTATTGTTGGAAGTGATTAGACTAATCAGGTCATTTCAAGTTGGGCCCGCAACGACTGTTACTACCAAGAAATGTCATGTATGTTTGACAACGCTCGTCTACTGCTACTCCTGTTCCACCCTTAGCAGTCTGTTGGGAAAGGATGCTGATGACCTATTACAAGGAGTACCGTAAAATCTTGTGGAAAAAATCATTTCTGGTAGTGTGGCCTTCATTTTCAGTAGATACCTTCGAACATGAGTATTGTTGGAAGTGATTAGACTAATCAGGTCATTTCAAGTTGGGCGCGCAACGACTGTTACTACCAAGAAATGTCATGTATGTTTGACAACGCTCGTCTACTGCTACTCCGGTGCCACCCTTAGCAGTCGGTCGGGAAAGGATGCTGATGACCTATTACAAGGAGTGCCGTAAAATCTTGTGGCAAAATCATTTCTGCTGGTGTGGCCTTCATTTTCAGTAGATACCTTCGAACATGAGTATTGTTGGAAGTGATTAGACTAATCAGGCCATTTCAAGTTGGGTCCGCAACGACTGTTACTACCAAGAAATGTCATGTATGTTTGACAACGCTCGTCTACTGCTACTCCAGTGCCACCCTTAGCGGTCTGTTGGGAAAGGGATGCTGATGACCTATTACAAGGAATACCGTAAAATCTTGTGGCAAAATCATTTCTGGTAGCGTGGCCTTCATTTTCAGTAGATACCTTCGAACATGAGTATTGTTGGAAGTGATTAGACTAATAAGGTCATTTCAAGTTGGGCCCGCAGCGACTGTTACTACCAAGAAATGTCATGTATGTTTGACAACGCTCGTCTACTGCTACTCCGGTGCCACCCTTAGCAGTCTGTTGGGAAAGGATGCTGATGACCTATTACAAGGAGTACCGTAAAATCTTGTGGCAAAATCATTTCTGGTAGTGTGGCCTTCATTTTCAGTAGATACCTTCGAACATGAGTATTGTTGGAAGTGATTAGACTAATCAGGTCATTTCAAGTTGGGCCCGCAACGACTGTTACTACCAAGAAATGTCATGCATGTTTGATAACGCTCGTCTACTGCTACTCCGGTGCCACCCTTAGCAGTCTGTTGGGAAAGGATGCTGATGACCTATTACAAGGAGTACCGTAAAATCTTGTGGCAAAATCATTTCTGGTAGTGTGGCCTTCATTTTCAGTAGATACCTTCGAACATGAGTATTGTTGGAAGTGATTAGACTAATAAGGTCATTTCCAAGTTGGGCCCGCAGCGACTGTTACTACCAAGAAATGTCATGTATGTTTCAAGACAACGCTCGTCTACTGCTACTCCAGTGCCACCCTTAGCAGTCTGTTGGGAAAGGATGCTGATGACCTTATTACAAGGAGTACCGTAAAAATCTTGTGGCAAAATCATTTCTGGTGGTGTAAATTTCATTTTCAGTAGATACCTTCGAACATGAGTATTGGCAGGAAGTGATTAGACTAATAAGGTCATTTCCAAGTTGGGCCCGCAGCGACTGTTACTACCAAGAAATGTCATGTATGTTTGACAACGCTCGTCTACTGCTACTCCCAGTGCCAAATTTTAGCAGTCTGTTGGGAAAGGATGCTGATGACCTATTACAAGGAGTACCGTAAAAATCTTGTGGCAAAATAATTTCTGGTAGTGTGGCCTTCATTTTCAGTAGATACCTTCGAACATGAGTACTGTTGGAAGTGATCAGGACTAATAAAGTCATTTCTAAGTTGTGCCTGCAGTGACTGTTACTACCAGGAAATGCGTCATGTATGTTTGACAACGCTCGTCTGCTGATTCGCCGACACCACCCAAAGCAGGACCCATACC